>SJYQ01027103.1:308964-328638 GCA_006410935.1 Redunca redunca
GAGGTCGGGCGGGCGGGTGGGGAGACAGGAGCAGGAAGCCACACGCAGCCCCAGGCAGCCTCGGCACACAGAGGGCGTTTCCAGTCTGTCCTGACAGCACATCGTGGGCAGCAGTATCAGTTTTCCTCCGCAATATGGAGAAGCCCTCTGTGAATGGTCCCTCAGGTGAACTCTGACCTCCACATCCTCACTTCCAACCAGAAACCCACTTCTTAGGGCAGCAGAGTCAGTCCCTAATGCTCCCCTTCTTTGATTTCCCTTCCCTTACTGCCTCAGAAAAACATGAATTTAACAATCCAGGACGCAGTATAAAATGCATTATTGAGAGAAATCCTTTTAAAAAGAAAAAACAAGGGGAGGATAAACGTGCCATTCAAGAGGACTGTGCAGCAGAAGAAGGTAAGCAAGAGGCAAGGGTACTGTTTCATGTATCATCATCCAAACTGGACCCTCGAGGGGTCCCGGGGGGCAGTATTAGCGTTAATACATGTGCCTGGACCCTGGGGGAAACAGGACAGCCATACTAAGGATGGGGGTGTCACGCAGGGGCCAAGCCATCGCCCCTGTCCCAGAGCTCCAGGTCTTCGGTCAGTAGGGAGCCTATGGGTGTCCATTGCTATTAATACACACACACATAAAACGAGGCCACGCATGGTCAGATGTGAGAGAGTGGCATAGACCAAGGACCGTTACTGAACAAATGTGTGCACCCGAGGTCCGCTGACAAAATCAGCACTCTCGCTAATGGTCCAGCTGAGGCTGGGGTGTGCAGGGAGCTGGGCTGTGCGGTCCTGCCAGGGCCGGGGTGCGTGGTCCGGTGGGAGCCGGGCTGTGCAGTCCAGCTGAGGCCGGGCTGTGTGGTCCGGCAGCGTGTGCGGTCCGGCTGAGGCCGGGGTGTGCGGTCCCGCTGGAGCCAGGGTGTACAGGGAGCTGGGGTGTGCGGTCCTGACGGGGCCGGGGTGTGTGGTCCATCTGGGGTCGGGGTGCGTGGTCTGGCGGGAGCCGGGGTGCACGGGGAGCCGGGCTGTGCGGTCCGGCTGAGGCCGGGGTGCGTGGTCTAGCTGGGGCCGGGGTGCGCGGTCTGGCCGGGGACAGGGTGTGCAGTCCCACTGGAGCCGGGGTGCGCGGGGAGCCGGGCTGTGCGGGCAGGCTGAGGCCGGGGTGCACGGTCCCGCTGGAGCCGGGGTGCGCGGGGAGCCGGGCTGTGCAGTCCGGCTGAGGCCGGGGTGCACGGTCCCGCTGGAGCTGGGTGCGCGGGCCGCTCCTGTAAAGCGTCACCGTTTGCTTCTGCTATGTGATCCTCATGCCTCCCCCTCCCCCTCCCTTCCTCTCTCTCATTCTCTCCTTCTCTCATACTCCAAATACAAGCATTGAAACCAATAATAGATTCTTCAGGTCAATAACTGTCAATTCAGAGCCCAGACCCTCAACCTCCAAACCACATGCTTGTCTTTAAGTACACCCACTCTCTATTTTCTTTCTATCGACTCTGAAACCAAACAGGAGCCCGTGGCTGTGAGTGGCTTTCTTCGTTAAGAGTAAGAAAAGGCACACACCTATCTTTCTTTTCCTGTGAAGGAAGGACAGTCTTCATGTGTATTTTTATTACCATATTCATTTATTATCCATCTACCTCAATGACCATTTATGATGCAGTCTTGGCTGGGCATGGCTCCAGCTGCTGTAACAGTATAGTCGTAGCTCTCATCACCTGACCCGTGCCTTCCAAGGACTTGTTAGGTAGAACTGTGTTATCTAAGCACAAAACGAGCACTCCAGGTGGCAGCACCATGGGCAATTGACTAGGGAAGCTGGGAGGCCATCACGAACCAGAGTTTAAAGTGTGTAAATATCAGCTGTAGATACACAGTAAGAACTTTGTGATCCAGCCCACTTGGCAGAGAAGGACAGTCATCTGGTTAATCAAATGTCCTATTTTTGTTAAAATTCAGAATTTTAGGGAAAAGTTTTACTTCACACTCAGATATGTATTTTCAGACATTCCAAGACAAGACTCAGATGAAAACATAAGTCTCAAGTATATGACCCAAGGGCCAGAATCAAAGAGCTGTGTGAAGGAAGCCTACTCATTAGGAGGCCAGCACCAAGGGCCAGCCCCGCCAGCAAGTCACTGCCGTGAACTGTTGCTGGGGAAGGACCGGCTTCATCCTCCTGGGGGAAAGCCTGTCCAGGCTCCAGACTTGTCCACAGCATCAGTATCCTCGGGGCAATCTCCCTTCTACCTCCCAGCCAGTGAGGGTCCAGGGCAAACGCTCCTGCTGACATTCCTATTGCCCCACAACCATCTAGGTCTTTTTAGGGACTCTGCCTTCTAGGATTTCAGCCATCAGACCGGAGTTTAATGATGTCCTCATCACAGAATCCACAGAGGACAAAGGAAATGTCTTTCCACGGGTTAGTTTTCCATGTTAGTGATAAGAGAGAAGGGTAAACTGAGATGGTCCACGGTCACATTCTTGGACTTCATTGGTCAAATGGCAACGTGAAAACAAAGATGCTTTCACGAAGGTATAACACAGCGCCTCGAGGCTAATGAAGTGCCTTTGAAAAGGCAAGCCACATCTGCAGCCCTGCCTCGACTTGTGTGAGGGTCATGGTCGGGGAATCCAGCCCACTCTCCTACCTGCTCCCCCTGCCCGCATCCCTTTTAGGACCTGGGTTCTTGAGACCAGCAAGACCAGCAACACTGGTACTCCTAAACTCCGCATGCTAGCCCAGACTGCCACTCTGAGTGGTCACGTACGGATATGAGAGTTGGACCATCAGGAGGGCTCAGCGCCCAAGAATTGATGCTGTCAAACTGTGGTGCTGGAGGAGACTCTTGAGAGTCCCTTGGACTGCAAGGGGATCAAACCAGTCAATCCTAATGGAAATCAACCCTGAATATTTATTCATTGGAAGGACTGACGATGAAGCTGAAGTTCTAGTCCTTTGGCCACCTGATATGAAGAGCCAACTTATTGGAAAAGACCCTGATGCTGGGAAAAATTGAAGGCAAAAGGAGAAGGGGATGGCAGAGGATGAGATGGTTGGATGGCATCACCGACTCAAAGGACATGAGTGTGAGCAAACTCTGGGAGATGGTGATGGACAGGGAGGCCCGGCGTGCTGCAGTCCATGGCGTCACAAAGAGTCGGACACGACTGAGCGACTGAACAACAGTGAGAACAATCGGGCTTTTACAGTCAAAGCTGCGTGTGCTCTAGCCAGTCTGCCTGCTGCAGCTTATTTCAGCTACAAAGAAACTAACCAAGGCCACCAAGGTCACTTCCTTCGACCATGCCCAGCTTGACAGACACACCTCTTTGCAGGCTCCTACAACCTACCCCTGAGTCTTCCGAAGCCGCAGGAGGGGGTGGTCCCCGCTGTGGGGCAGCACCTCCCTAGCAGGGATCAGTTTGTAGCAAACCGTCCACAATATGAAAATGTATTTAATGCAATTAATAATTGAAGAAGTGAGCGCGCGTGCTCTTGGAGAGTTAAATGCTTGTCAGAGTGATCGATGCACGTTTCGCCACCGACACATTCCCCATGAAGAGCAGAGGGATTTTGCAAACTTGTGTTGACCTTGGGTTGCGGTATATAGGAGGCAGATTGCAAAGGCAGGCCTACTTAAGAAGGAACAGTGCGTCGGCTCCCAATTTACAGCCCTTTCCCCAATTAAAGGACTGTAAAAACATTAAAATTAATGCAGTCTTAACTCCGAGAGCAGGCCCTACTTTCTTAATTAGTGCATAATTATTCCATTTTTGATATCCTGGAAAATTATCACATGGAAATTATTTTAGGCAGAGTAACAATAGCAAAAACTCCCTCCCCTCACTCTATTAACATGTGGACGTAATTAACACTTTATTACAGTGAAAATACTATTACTGCTAATGTTTAATGACTTTTGCCATTGCATCCTAAGCAGGAAATTCAGAACATGATGGAGTGAAGGTTTCCTATAAATATATTACAAATGACTTGCAAAGATTATGAAGGTTTGAACTAGCTGCATTAAAAATCAGGAGGCCATAGATACTCAGTTGCTAAAAGCTTAGTGGGCAGAGAAAAGTAATTTGGTGTGAACTCCCAGAGAGATGACACGGAATAATCATTTGGGCATGGTCTGGACCCACAGCCTGCCACAGGCTCAGGCTCGGCCTGCTGGTAATAAAACAGGGTTCGCTCCACTGTGTTAATGGATACTTCTAAATGGATAGTCAAACACTGGAAGCTCAAGACATTGGGCAAAAATTAAAATTCAATTTCTCCAGGTGAAGACACTAGAAATGACAGGAGAAGACACGAGTTTTATACCCAGGATGTGGTAGGGTGTCTAGAGTGGGGTAAAAGTATCGCTGCTCTTGCATAAACAGCTGAAGATACCAGATGTCCCCTTCAGATGACATGACAAGGACAACTTACACGTGGCGCCTTTACAAGAAACTGAAATGAGAGAACCTTTCATTTGAGTCTGTGCCATGGATCCCCATCCACAGAGAACTATTGCACAAGTAGTTGGTGCTACACTAGAAACTGTGATGAGGGACCTCTCCCGGGTAAACCACCGTTCATCACTGTGTTCAACCAGGAACACGGATAGGTTAACTTATTTTTTATTCCATTTTTTAAAATTTGATCAATTGCGAAGTTGTGCTGAACACTCTGTGCAAAATGCATTGCAGAAAATACTAGCACACAGCACGGCAAACAAATCTGAGATGAACGTGGAGGAAGAAGATGCGAGGGACCTCGGCGCAGCTGCCTGAAATTTCCTCTGTATCCGGTGTCAGTTCAGTTCAGTCGCTCAGTCGTGTCCCACTCTTTGCGATGCCATGGACTGCAGCACGCCAGGCCTCCCTGTCCATCACCAACTGCCAGAGTTTGCTCAAATTCATGTCCATTGAGTTGGTGATGCCATCCGACCATCTCATCCTCTGTCGTCCCCTTCTCCTCCTGCCCTCGTCCTTCCCAGCATCAGGGTCTTTTCCAGTGAGTCAGTTCTTCACATCAGGTGGCCAGAGTATTGCAGTTTCAACTTCAGCATCAGTCCTTCCAATGAATATTCAGGACTGATTTTCTTTAGGGTGGACTGGTTGATCTCCTTGCAGTCCAAGGGACTCCCAAGAGTCTTCTCCAACACCACAGTTCAAAAGCATCAATTCTTTGGTGTTCAGCTTTCTTTATAGTCCAACTGTTACATCCACACCTGACTACTGGAAAAACCATAGCTTTGACCATATGGAACTTTGTTGTCAAAGTAATGTCTCTGCTTTTTAATATGCTGTCTAGGTTGGTCATAGCTTTTCTTCCAAGGAGCAAGTGTCTTTTAATTTCATGGCTGCAGTCGCAATCTGCAGTGATTTTGGAGCCCCAAAAATAAAGTTTCTCACTGTTTCCATTGTATCCCCATCTCTTTGCCATGAAGTGATGGGACCAGGTGCCATGATCTTAGTTTTCTGAATGTTAACCTTTAAGCCAACTTTTTCACTCTCCTCTTTCACTTTCATCAAAAGGCTCTTTAGTTCCTCTTCACTCTCTGCCATAAGGGTGGTGTCATCTGCATATCTGAGGTTATTGATATTTATCCTGGCAACCTTTATTCCAGCTTGTGCTTCATCCAGCCCAGCATTTCTCATGACGTACTCTGCATATAAGTTAAATAAGCAGGGTAACAATATATAGCCTTAACGTACTCCTTTTCCTATTTGGAACCAGTCTATTTTTCCATGACCAGTTCTAACTGTTACTTCTTGACCTGCATACAGATTTCTCAAGAGACAGGTCAGATGGTCTGGTATTCCCATCTCTTGAAGAATTTTCCACAATTTGTTGTGATCCACACAAGTCAAAGCCTTTGGTATAGTCAATAAAGCAGAAGTAAATGTTTTTCTGATGAGGTATCAGGTTCAGGATTAAGGGTGCCTACGTGCAGTAATTGTAATGCAGTGAAATCTGAAGTTCTCTAGTATGTTTAAATTATCCTCAAACAGTGATGAAAACATTCTGTCATCCATTTCTTCTGTTTTCTTTTTCCTGAATCTCTCCATTCCTTCTGGGGTTTTATTTAGTTCTCTTAGAAGAAAAAATGTTCTGAAACCATGTCTCTGGCAGAGTTGGGGGCACCACTTCCATTCCCTTCCTGAAGTGCAAAGAAGGACCATGTACATGGGGCAGAAAACTTCCAAGGGGTGTCAAATTCATGCATTCACCAAGGAGCTTGGACTCTCAAGCTAAACTTGAAGAGTCATAGAAAACAGACCTCCCTCAGAGACCACCCTCGCCCAGGAACTGCAATCCTAAGAACACGGGATTCTTCTTCCATGAGAATCCTGCTAGTTCAGGCCAAGGGCAGCAGGAGTTGGAGGGACCTGGGACTCACCTGCTCAAACCCACCCCACCCTCTTCAAAGCAAGAAGTGGAGAAACTAGCCCAGGAGACATCACCTCCTTTGAGCAGATGAATTCTATTTTCCGCAGGCCTCCTCCTTTACTGCCAAAAAGTGTGTGACCTTCACAGCTTACCCACCTCTCAGAACCCTATTTCCTTTGGCATCCAGGGAGATACTGTTAGTCCCTGCCTTACACGGCTGTAGAAAGATGAAAGAATTCACTCACTAAAAGCATGTAGAATAGCCATGTCCTGTAGTAAGGGCTACATCCCAGTTTGCTGTTGTTAATATTACTTCTACGATTACATCCATGTCATCCGTGACACAGGTAGTTCTCAAAAGTGTACAAGAATGGTGTTACAGGGGTCAGTTCGGCAACTCCGGGGCTTCCCCAGTGGCTCAGTGGTAGAGAGTCCACCTGCAATGCCGGAAAGTCAAGAGATGTGGGTTTGATCTCTGGGTCAGGAAGGTCCCCTGGAGGAGGGTATAGCAACCCACTCCAGTATTCTTGCCTGGAGGATCCCATGGACAGAGGAGCCTGGAGGGCTGCAGTCCCTAGGGTCGCAAAGAGTCAGACACGACTGAGCAACGGCTGAGCAGACAGCCGCGGTGATGAGCATCAGAGCCCTCCCAGGCTGCCCTGCTGGACACACAGTGTTACTTGTCGATGCTGGCTGCCAGCTACTCTCAGGTTCCAGCCAATTTCCTGCCTGGAAGTGCTCAGTTGCTTCAGTCATGCCCGATTCTCTGCAACCCCATGGACTGAAGCCCACCAGGCTGCTTTGTTCATGCGATTCTCCAGGCAAGAATACTGGAGTCGGTTGCCAAGCCCTCCTCCAGGGGATCTTCTCAACTCAGGAATCAAAACTGCGATGTCTCCTGCATCCTCTTCATCACAGGCAGGTTCCTTACCGCTGAGCCACCAGGGAAGCCCTTCCTGCCTGGAAAGTCCTGCTAACGGACGCAGAGGGGAAGGCATGGGGTTTCGTGGCTTGCCTTGCCCGGTGGAGCTGGTGGAGGGCGTGGGGAGCCTGAAGTTGGAGCAGACACAAACAATCTCCTCGCGGTGAGCAGAGCCGAGGAGGAGGTCACAAAGGACTGGTGACCCCAGACCTGTGTCTGCTGTGTCTCTCTCGCCAGCCTGAAGAGGAGGAAGCCTGGCCCACACAACCCCGAGGCTAGCTGAAGTCGGTTAATTGAAGTATGGTTGATTTGCAATGGTGTGTTAGTCCAGTGTACAGCAAAGTCTTTCAGCAAAGTGATTCAAACCTGGGTCTCCTACATTGCAGGCAGATTCTTTACCATCTGAACCACCAAGGAGGCTCCAGTTCAGTTATACATACATATACACACATTCTATTTATATATTCTTTTTTATATTGTTTTCCATGATGTTTTACTAAGGGTATTGAATATAGCTCTCTGTGTTATACAGTAGGACCGTATCATTTATCTATTGCTATTTTACATATCATGGTGTGTATCTATTAATCCCAAGCGCCTAATTTATCCCTACCTCTTTTCCCCTTTCAGTAACCACAGTTCTTTTTGGTTAGTCAGTGAGTCTGTTTTTGTTTTTAAGTTCATTTGTATCATTTTTTTAGATTCCACATAAAAGTGATATCATATGGTGTTTCTTTCTCTTTCTGACTTACTTAGTATGGTGATCTCTAGGCTCTATTTCCCATTTTTTAATGCTAAAGTATAGAAATACACTTTTGGTTGTTCCTAGAATATAAAAATACAATTAACTTTTCTTATTCCTGGTCTTTTGAATTTTAATATTAAATTTTTAAATTGATTTGTTTATTAAAATACATTAAAATGTTACCGGAACTTTGATTGTATGATTACATTGAATCTATAGGTCAGTGAGTGGAGGCAGATGGACATCTTTAAGGTATTGAGTCTCGTTATCCCTTCAGTTATTTAAGCCTTCTTCAGATTTTAAAGACTTTTAATTTCTGTATAGCCATCTTACACATCTTTTCTTATGCATTTTCCTAAACAGTTGATGTTTTCAATGCAGTCTGATGACTTGGCAGACAAACTTTAAGGCAGGTGTCCTGATGCTCACCTCCTGAGATTCAGCCTTTGTATAATCCCCTCAACTTGAGTATGGGCAAAACTGGTCATTTATTTTCAACCAATAGAGCAGGCATTGCAGGGGCATTCTTTACCAGCTGAGCTACCAGGGAAGCCCAATAGAGTAGTCAGGGGTGTTAAAACCTCACTTTCATGAGTGTGTTACATTTTATGAATCTCCATCATAAGGAAGCTTCCCTCTTGCTGGCAGCACTAGCGTCCCTCTTGTTCACTTACTGGCTTTGAAGAAGCAAACCTCCATGAGTTCTATGGCCTCAAAGATAGGAATTCTGCCAAAGAGTTGAGGGCGCTTGAAGGTAGACCTTGCCCAGCTGGGCCTCCTGAAGAGCCCTAGCCCCAGCTATCACCCTGATTGAAGTCTGCTGAAAATCCCGCTGAGTCATAACCAGGCTCTGACTCACAGAAAACTCTTATTTCTATCATGGATTGCTTGTTTTCATTGTTCAGTCACTAAGTCATGTCAGACTCTTTGGACTGCAGCACACTAGGCTTCCCTGTCCTTTGCTATCTCCCAGACCTTGCTCAGATTCGTGTCCATTGAAGTCAATTATGTTATCTAACCATCTCATCCTCTACTGCCCTCTTCTCCTTTGGCCTTCAATCCTTGCTGACCAAGGTCCATCTAATCAAAGCTGTGGTTTTACCAGTAGTCACGTATGGATGTAAGAGTTGGACCATAAAGAAAGCTGAGCACCAAATAATTGATGCTTTTGAATTGTGGTGCTGGAGAAGACTCTTGAGAGTCCCTTGGACTGCAAGGAGATCCAACCAGTCCATCCTAAAGGAAATCAGTCCTGAATACTCATTAAGAGGACTGATGCTGAAGCTGTAGCTCCAATCCTTTGGCCACCTGATGTGAAGAACTGACTCACTAGAAAAGCCCCTGATGCTGGGAAAGATTGAGGGCAGGAGGAGAAGGGGACGACAGAGGATGAGATGGTTGGATGGCATCACTGCCTGGATGGACATGAGTTTGAGCAAGCTCTGGGGGATGGTGATGGACAGGGAGACCTGGCGTGCTGCAGTCCGTGGGATCCGAAAGAGTAGGAGATGACTGAGGGACTGAACATCAGCAATACAGTGTTAAATATAAGTGGTGGAAGCAGACATCCTAGTCTTGTTTCCAGTCTCAAGAGAACAGCTTTTAACCATCTGCCATGTAAGCAGGGTTTTAGACACTCTGCATCAACTTAAAGGCGATTCAGGATCCTGTTCTGATCATTTTTCATATGTGGCTTGTTTACTGCTCATACACCACTGAGAAAGCTCAAGGAGTAGCAAAGTGGTTGGACCACAACACATAATTTACTAAAGCCCTAAATAACTAATTTTGGTTGACCAGCCTGGCAGAGACTGTTGGTGATCACCGCTATCCATGTGCAATGATGATGATGATCTCTAGGAGAGATGGTCATCTCTCTAAAGTGATGAGGTTCTTTGGCCATTGGGGTAGCCAGGTAAGTAGTTCTGGTCAATGGAACCTGAGCATCGTGAAGTCTGTCACCTTTAGACCAAAGGAGTTAAAAATGCAATGTGCCTTCCCCACCCCACTCTTCTCCCCCTCTAACCCCTCCTTCTCACTTCTGTCCCCAGTTTCCCCCTTATGCCAATGGATGATACCAAGGCAGCTGTGATATGCAGAACCCATGAGCCTCCTGGGTCCCTGAATCGCCACTTGGGGCAGAGCAGTTTGGAGCAGGCAACCAACTGCATCAGACCTGGTTGAAGAAGCACTTAGTGTGCTAACCCACTGACAGCTTGGGGATGTTTGGTACAGGAGATAGGCTAACTCTTCCTGATGTGAGATTTCCTCTCTCAATTAAGAGTGGTCCATGAAGGAAAGGAAGAGCAGGTAGGAATAGCCTGAAGCCTTCAGTGCTGCAATGATGGATCTCGTTTCATAACTAAGGAAATTGTTCACTCTTCCGTCCTGGTAAAAGTCTTTCCAGTGACCAGCATGTGCTGACTTTGGTCACCTTTGCTGTGGTCAGTAGAGATAACTCTTGTTCTCATCTCATCCTCCTTGCCTACTTTCCTGTTGCCTCATACTGCCTTACTATCATCTCAGGGTGTGTTCGTCCCTTAGTCATGTCCGGTTCTTTGCAACTCTATGGACAGCAGCCCACCAGGCTCCTGTGTCCATGGAACTCTCCAGGCAAGTGCACTGGAGTGAGTTGTCATTCCCTTCTCCAGGGGGTCTTCCCAAACCAGGTCTGCCTCATTACAGGTGGATTCTCTACCATCTGAGCCACCTGGGAAGCCTGTACCAACCCGGAGCTACAACTAGGTAACTGCCTGAGGAAGCTCCAGGAAGCCCGCCTGGAGACCAGTGGCCAGAGCAGAACTTGAGTCCAACTCTCGCCATTGTACCATGTCTGTGAGACACACTGAATCATAATACGAAGTTGTCCCCCCAAAGAAATGCCAGCAGGAATATCATTGGCAATGGTTTGCTTGTAAAAGAGATTCCAGATTATTTCCAAAGGCCAGCTATAGTCCCAGCAACTGTTTTGACTGCATTTAATTAAATGCAAATGAAATAATAGACGTAAGTTGCCATCAGGCCATTATTTTGCTGGCATTTTGTCTTTTTTGAGACATGACTGCTTTCTACATTGATCATCTAGAAAATTCTTTAACTCAATTGGCTGTGACACAGCTGAAGAGTTAATATCAATTTAGAGCAATCAGGAACTTTTATGTGAATAACACATTTATATTAATAGTACACACTTTAGATCACAAAGTATCACTATTTTTATCTTTCTTTATCCCTGGACCATCACTGTAGAGATGTGGGATGTTCATTATATTTTTCTGATTAACTATTTTAAATAAATGAATAAATTAACAATGAAAGTGATGCTTATCTGAAAGTTTACCAACTTAATTATTGTTTCTTATTTTCAGAATGATCAGAAGTTTTATTCTCTTTTCCAAAATGTACATAAATGCAACAAGAGTGCATCTGGTTCATTCGCAGGACCTTAAGATATTTTTCCATCCATAAAGTAATGTGTCATCTGAAAACAAGTAAATTCAGTTTTTCCTTAGGACAGAGTCAGTATTGAATTTTTATCTTATATAAGCATTTAAAATAGTAAGCTAACTTAGATCCATTGTTAAATTTATCACAGCGCTATGCACATCAGGAAGATAAGAAGTTCACCTGGATCTAAGGAGACAAGCCATTCTGGACTTTCCCTTGGAGCCAGAGACCGTCTAAGAGTCCCGCTGGCTCATGGGAAGGGCCAGCACATCCACGGGCACCGTGAAACTGAGCTCGTCTCCCAGAGTGCCGGAGAGAGTCCATCCGTGTACATTTATATAGAGATGCAATAGGAAAATCTCTCTGCCTTAGAGGAAAGCTTTGTCATCTTGAGTCAAAGTGAATCAAATTCCTATTTAGAAATTCCAGGACTGCTGGTTAAAGGGACAATGTGAGTGTAGTCTGAAATGACAAGGAAGGTGCTGTGACAAGGGGACCCAGGACCAAGAGACAAGGATCTATTAGTTCAGGCTCTTGTAAGTAGTTGGTCTGACGATCAGATCAAAAGTCAGTTCTGCTGGCCCAGTGGCTGGGACTCTGTGCTCTCGGTGCAGAGGTCTGGGTTTGATCCCTGGTCGGGGAACTGGATCCCACTTCCTGCGGCTAAGAGTTTGTGTGCCCCAGCTAAAGACCCCGCATGCCTTGCCACAACAAAGACAGGAGATCCTGTATGCTACAACTAAGACTCAGCACAGGCAAATAAATAAACAGTTTTTTTTAAGCCAGCTTCAAACACTTCATAATTTTATTGTGGTTTGGGCTTAATGAATTTTCTTGATGAACTGATTACTGGTCCAAATTCAACTCACTTAGAAGAAAGAAATGGCTTAGGGTCCCGGCCAAAAATATTCAGAACAAAACCAAGCTGGTTGCCAGCTTCCCAACCTATTGCGATCAAAAGCAGACGAAAGGGGGAGAAGATGCCCCCTGGCAGCTGCCCACATGTTAACCGGGGAGATGCTTCCGCAGAGCGTGCACCTCAGTCGAAGTCGGAGTATCAGTCCCAGCGCACGTGCTCCGGCTTCGCCAGGAGCTCACTCTTCAGGTGACTGGCATTTTCCCTCTCCTACTTCCAGCTGCTCCCGAAGCTCACCAGCCTGTGTTCTCAAGCCAAGAGTTCACAGGAAACCTGGCACCATCTCGTGCGATCGTAATGCAATTAGCGAGGCACGCTCCTGCTGAGCCCCTCCCCTCCACGCTCTTAGCCCCCCAAGAAGTCAGTCACCTTGCCAAGTCCAAGGGGCTCCAGGCACGTTGTCATTTCTGCTGCCCCCATGGAGCCCCCTCCTTTCAGCAGCACAGAGTGGGAGTCCCGTGTGATACTTCTCCAAGCACCATGGGGCTGAAGCTCCCCGGTCAAACTCTTTTCAAGTCAACTCTTGAGAGATGCGGGCACAACCAGCGTCTCCAGATCACCGTGAGCTTGCCACTGAACCTCTGAAGGGAATGGATTTGCATGAGGCCATTCATCAAGCAAATCCGAGAGAGGACCGACTTCCAAAATACCTCCCCTCCCTCGCTCGTTGAATCTTGAATTCTCTTCCCGATGATTTATGTGGGAGTGCTCCCCAAGCTCTTGCATGAGTATATTTTAAATTACCAGTTACCACACTGAACCCCTGGAGAAGAGAATGGCAACCCACTCCAGTATTCTTGCCTGGAGAATTTATGGAAAGAGGAGCCTGGTGAGCTGATGTCCATGGGGTTGCAAAGAGCCAGCCACGACTGAGCAACACACACACACATACACACACACACACACACTGAACACGCAGATGGGGGGGTTTAAATGCTCTCTCCACTTAAAGGAACCAGGGCTCTTTCAAGAGATGGCTGATTCCAGGACTGGAGCAAGGAAAGATGAGCCTGTACAGATGTAAATGAATGAACAAATGAATGGAAAGAAAGAGTAGCTTTGCTCACTGAACTGCCCAACAGCAGTGCTAGGAAGTGTCCGTTTTGCCACTATCATTGTAATCATCGCTTAAGGCATGTGTCCTCAGTGGATGCAAAGACTGACAGGCGAAATTTTGATGAGGAAGATAATAGAGACATCCTCTCAAAGTATCTTCGACCAAATTATTTATTACCAACAGAAAAAAAGAAACTAAATTTTCAGTGGACATATCTGGCAGACACCACCCTCAGAAAGTAAGGAAGGCCAACTGTCTACATTGGTACAAAGTAACCTCGTGTGTCTCCTGATACAATGTACTTTGGAGACGGGAGGTGGGGTTCCTGCAAAAAACGCAAACTGAATTTAAGCAAGAAAAGAACATCAGACAAACGTAAATTGACAGACATTCTACAAGACAACGGGTCTATATGCTTCAAAAATATCAAGGTCAAGAAGACAAAGAAAACCGAGGAAACAGCCAGGTGAAAGTCAAGATCTTAGACTGTTTCCGGGAAATGAGGTATAACTCCAGAAGGTGGTCAGAGGACAGTGGCTAGGGTTCCAAACAGACGATGCACCTGTGTTAAAGTTACTCATTTTAATAACTATATAGCTATGACGTAACAGAGTCCTCTTGTTCTTAGGAAATTTTCTTTAAAATATTTAGGAGTAAAGCGTGCATGCCGTATGCCACTTACTCTCAATTCATCTGGGAAAATAATTACATGTGTTTGCATACTTGTATCCCTGCATGTATATGTGTGTGTGTGCTTGTGTGAAATAAAAGAAAAATTCAAAGTGGGGAAACATCAACTATCAGGAACTGGCTAAATGAGGGCTCATTGTACTGTTGCCTCTCCTCTAGAAATTGGAAACTATATCAAGTAAAAGTTATAAAAAAATACTACCAAGTGCAAGAAAGCTCGAGCAGGACGTAAACACTAAGGTGAGCTGAGTGTCAGTGAGGGCACTGGACGCAGTAAGAACATGAGCCTCGGGCGCTGTTTGTGGTCAAGCAGGAGACGAGGTGGACTCACACACAGAAATACAAACCCCTGGGGAATCCAATGAGCTGCCCCAACGGCTTTCAACTAGGGGTGGCATCCTGGGATGTCTGGGACACCTGGCAATGTCTGGTGACATTTCTGTCGTTGCCCTTGGGTGGGGACAACCAAGTATCACTACTGACATCCAACTGGCAGTGGCCAGGGATGCTGATAAACATCCCCCACCCAGAGCCCTGACCGCGGGAGTCATCCGGTCCAGGAACCAAGGATGAGAAACCCAGAGCTGAAGAATCGATTTTCAACGACGGTGTGGTTAGAAGATTGAATTTAAGAAAATTTAATTTCATAAATTAAAACAGTTTCATAAAGCCTCAGAATATATCACAAATTCACAATTCTTGTCATTTTCAAGGCTGATGACAACAAAGATTCATCAAAAAGCAAGGCAATGCTTCTGATTTAAGAACAAAAGAATCTTCCCAGCTTTCACTAAAGGTCCATACAGAATGCAAGCTTCATGCACTTTTCCTGTAGTTATAGACTGAATACACCTCTATAGCTACTTTAGAAAGGAAAACCAATTAGACAGAAAGCAAGATTCAACATTTTTGTCTTTGAATCTTAATATCTACAATTAAAATATTTTAAGCTTTCTAAATATCCTCTGTTACTTTGTGCTGTTATCTAGCCTATAGCAAAGACAAGCTCTCTAAAAATAGTTCCTTTTAAGTGTATTGGATTTTTAAAAACTGCTAATCTCCATTATAAAAAAAACTGCTAATCTAATTCAAATTGGTAACAGCAATATGGAGGAAGTGCATCTAAATGACAATAATGGGTTTCGAAGAGTTGAGTCCAGTTTTGGTCGCGAACTAAAACGCCTTCATCAGGACACGCGATAACACACTGCGCGCGTCTGATGCCAGGAATCCCTTCCTGAAATGAGTTCAGGCATAATTGCAGCTTTTGACATCCTCCACGTTAGCATCCTTCTAAATCATCTTGAAAAATATGTTGGTCTTTCAGGTTCGGTTATTTGGTTGCTTAAATCTTATTATAACCATCAACAACAGTTTGTTAATATAATTTCTTTCCATTCCTCCCCTTACACTGTCATCTGGAGTCATCTGTTACATTGTCATCCGGAATCCCAAAGGGAGCGGGTCTTGCTTCCATCCTTTCTTTATCTAACTGCTACCTTTAAGAACTACAACACCGTATCTTTAAAACATGGATTCTCTTATCGCATTTCAGCTGACAACCGGCCTACTTACTTTTCTATTCCCAGCACCTACGCCTTCAACGGGCACACTCATCCGTTATTTAGACAAAACTAACTCTGGGTTTTGCTGTTTTGAAACTTTTTGATGTTAAAACCTAGAATCTTGTGATTCAACTATACTTCGGTAAAAAAATAGATTTAAAAAGTAGAATCCTTTGGTTTGCTCTCTCCGTTTACAAAAAAAAAAAATTATTGCTATTTTTCATGAAGACTTCAGGTTTACTGGTCAGTTGAGTGTGGTCACATCAGGGGGTTGCTCCTGCAAATGGACGTTCTGTTGGCATCGGAACGTGTGCCCTGGCCTCGCCCAGCCACCCGTGCTATCATCTGCCTGTGGGCACTCTGCTGTCTTCCACTCTCCGGTTATGAGCGTGAAAAGAGTGCAGAGTCTGCCTTCCTCAAATTAAAACAAAAGGACTTGGGCAGGAGAGGAGAAAAGAATATTTTGTACCTACCACACGATACCAGGTCGCATTCTAAGTAATCTAAATATACCACTGTTTTATTCTTCTGATTTAAAATGGTGCTTAGCCAGCAACCCCAATATAGCTTGGATCCATTTTTAACCCTGTCTTGAAAAGGTATTATTCCCATACAGTAATACACAATGAGTTTTCAAAACTATTTCTTATTATACCTATGAAGAAACAAGGTGGTTTTAAAATACACTAAGACCACAAAACTGCTACTGAAAGTTAAGATTGATTAAGAGCTTAACGGCAGAATCAGGGCCAAATCTCCACAAAACGTGATGCAAATGGAGCGCTACATAAAAAATAATCACAACCACCTCTTTCAGGCTGAGCTTCATGGCCAACCCAGACTGTGATTCAAGGGAGAACAGCTGCACAGAGGGGAGGAAGAGCCACCCGCAGCCCCAGCCAGAAGCCAGGCAGCTCTGCAACAGAGACTGGAAGACGGGAATTCCCCCAGAATGGCAGGACAGAGGCTGCGGGACCCGGCTGCGCATGCTGCCCTGGCAGATAAAGGCAGGGGCAGCCCTGCCAGCCAGGGGCCAGGTTTCCCCAGACGTGGTGCCCATTCCGCACAGCAGCCGAGAAGACGCTTGAACTTCCCTGGCGGCTCAGGAGGTAAAGTGTGTGCCTACAATGCAGGAGACCCGGGTTCAATCCCTGGCTCGGAAAGGTCTCCTGGAGGAGGCGAAGGCACCCCACTCCAGTACTCTTGCCTGGAAAATGCCATGGACAGAGGAACCTGGTAGGCTACAGTCCATGGGGGCGCAAAGAGTTGGACACGACTGAGCGACTTCACTTTCTTTCACTTTTCAAGGAGACAGTGATGGGCCAAGACACTGGGTGCTGTCTGCAATAGCCAGCAACCACTCTGAACCCTGGGCACACCCCCTCCCGCCACCAGTGGAGAGAGTTATCTGCCTCCACTCACTTCTCAAGGCAGCCAAAACACTGAGATCAGGAGCTCTTTTTTTCTTTTGTTTTATCTTTTTTTTCAAGAATGAATAAAAAGGGAAAAATACAGCATGAGGCAACTTCAAACACACAGCACAATAAGACAGCGTGAATGTTGTTCTCAACTCAGAGAAGGAACAGGCTGGGTGCGAACCGAGACCAGCATCAGAAGCAAACCCTTGCAACTATTTAGCATACTCAAAGAGCCCAGACACCACCTTCAAGGAGAAACGACGGGCAATCAAAAGGAGAGAGGCCAGAAAACAAGAAGATGAAAGGAAGAGATGAACAGAGAGAGAAGTCAGTTAAGAAAGGGAGACTAAAAAAGATTAAAAATGCAACACAGGATTCAAATCCATGCTACAGACAGCAAACAACAGAAGCTGTAACCATTAAAATGGCATACAACTCTGAGATTCTCTTTTCAACGGAGAGGAAGAGGACAAAGAAAAGAAAATAATAATTTTGAAGAAGGACGTGAGAAATGAGAACAGAAAACAGTCTATGCACACACACACACACACACACACACGCACGCACACACACACACACACACACACACACACACTGGTAGTCTAGAAGAGCTCTGTTCCCTGCCCCTCCCAACCTACAAAGAACAGATGTAATTATCAACTACATTACTTTCTAGAAGTAAAAGAACATAACCAAAAGCATCTGGATTTGCTGATTGAGAAAGTTCACAGTTTTTCATGCAAAGAACTATAGATGAAAGGCATATTTGTACATTCTTTAGCAAGTGATGAAAAATTGCAAGGAAGAGGGAAAAGAACACCCTGCTGTCAGCAAGACAACCATGAGTTGATCTGCCCAGGAGAACGGTGAAACACAGCCTCAGACTCATTCTCGGGGCCGTGGAATGCCAGGAGCAGCGTCTGCAGGCGTCAGACGGAGAGACGGTTGGGACCTAGATACATGACCCGGCCAGGTGAGCTTTCATTTGTGAAGCAGTTCCAAGAGCAAGTCATAGCCTAGTGGCTTAATGACTAAGCAACAATTAATAAAAACTGGTGACTGAGCCTTTAACTTAGAGACCGGAAGACATAGCCAATACTTAGTGTCCTAAATAAACCAGGTATCAGTGAATTAGAACACATAAAAATTTATATGACAATTCCAAAGTCTAGTTCTTTATTAAGACTATTTTTTACTTTTTTAAATTGCAATTCATCTGAAATTTAAATTAAAATGCTATGAGATGGGTAGGTCACGTTGGTCAGTTTCATTTGATAATGAATAAATAAATGAATAAATCCATGTACCAATGTTGCACTACATTTTGTAGTCCAAATAGTATATGAAGACCTACAAGACCTTTTAGAACTAACACCCAAAAAAGATGTCCTTTTCATTATAGAGGACTGGAATGCAAAAGTAGGAAATCAAGAAACACCTGGAGTAACAGGCAAATTTGGCCTTGGAATACGGAATGAAGCAGGGCAAAGACTAATAGAGTTTTGCCAAGAAAATGCACTGGTCGTAGCAAACACCCTCTTCCAACAACACAAGAGAAGACTCTACACATGGACATCACCAGATGGTCAACACTGAAATCAGATTGATTATACTCTCTGCAGCAAAAGATGGAGAAGCTCTATACAGTCAACAAAAACAAGACCAGGAGCTGACTGTGGTTCAGATCATGAACTCCTTATTACCAAATTCAGACTTAAATTGAAGAAAGCAGGGAAAACCACTAGACCATTCAGGTATGACCTAAATCAAATCCCTTATGATTATACAGTGGAAGTGAGAAATAGATTTAAGGGCCTAGATCTGATAGATAGAGTGCCTGATGAACTATGGAATGAGGTTCACGACATTGTACAGGAGACAGGGATCAAGATCATCCCCATGGAAAAGAAATGCAAAAAAGCAAAATGGCTATCTGGGAGGCCTTACAAATAGCTGTAAAAAGAAGAGAAGCTGGAGGCAAAGGAGAAAAGGAAAGATATACCCATTTGAATGCAAAGTTCCAAAGAATACCAACGAGAGATAAGAAAGCCTTCTTCAGTGGTCAGTGCAAAGAAATAGAGGAAAACAACAGAATCGGAAAGACTAGAGATCTCTTCAAGAAAATTAGAGATACCAAGGGAACATTTCATGCAAAGATGGGCTTGATAAAGGATAGAAATGGTAGGGACCTAACAGAAACAGAAGATATTAAGAAGAGGTGGCAAGAATACACAGAAGAACTGCACAAAAAAGATCTTCATAACCCAGAAAATCATGATGATGTGATCACTAATCTAGAGCCAGACATCTTGGAATGTGAAGTCAAGTGGGCCTTAGAAAGCATCACTACGAACAAAGCTAGTGGAGGTGATGGAATTGCAGTTGAGCTATTTGAAATCCTGAAAGATGATGCCGTGAAAGTGCTGCACTCAATATGCCAGCAAGTTTGGAAAACTCAGCAGTGGCCACACGACTGGAAAAGGTCAGTTTTCATTCCAATCCCAAAAAGGCAATGCCAAAGAATATTCAAACT
>SJYQ01027103.1:330910-373512 GCA_006410935.1 Redunca redunca
TGTATCACTATTATGACTAAGTCAGAAAGTGAGATAGAAATAGGTATAGAAAATTAATATTGTTTTTTCTATAGAATACCAGAGAATGATTTTAATAAAAATGCTTAAAGCTGAGTACAAAAGCTACTGGGGGTCAAACAAGAAGACTAAAAAGTCTTATCATGTATAGGAAAGTTAATAACATAAATATGATAACATGCCGAAACTAATTTATAAATTTAATTTCATTTGCACTCCAAATGGGATTTTTCCCTTGTAAAATGATTGTAAAATTAATCTAGGAAATAAATAAGGATGAAGGATCAGAAAATGTTTGGGCTACTATGAAAGGAACTTCATAAAATGAACTCCAAAGCTACAATAGTTAAAACAGTGAGGCAAGAGAATAGACCAGTCTATGGGCAAAAATTAAAACCTCATCCGCATGTGTATAGGAATTCATTATGATGAAGGTGTATGTCAAAGCACAGGATAAAGCCTTAATAAATGACAAGTTTCAATGACTAATTAGAAAAATTAAGTCAAATCCTTCTCAGAAAACATTACAATTAATTCCTAAAGGAGTTTTTTTTTGAAATAAAAGGTGAAAATAAATTGCAGAAAAAGAGTAAAACATAAAAAATATCTGAGCTTAGGGGAGGAATGATGGTGCTAATGAACACATAAGCAGAAAGAGACTTTATAAATGATAGCTTTCAACACAAAAATTTTATATACAAGAGATAAAATGAATAATAAACAGAGGTATCCACTCAAAAATATATAATGAGTGTATCATTAGTCTATAAAAGACTCTTAAAAATCAAAAGGAGAAAGAAAAGCACTCCTTCAGCAAAACAGGCCAAGGCCGGCATCAGACAATTCACAAGAGAAGAAATCCAGACAGCCAGTGATGTATGGTGGTAAAAAAAGTTCTACCTCTTGTAATCAAAGAAATGCAAATTGAAAGAACAACAAAGCATCATTTCTATGACATCAAATCGACAAAAATTAAAGAACACGGAATGCCCAGTGTGGGTGAGGATCAGGGGAAACGGGTACTTTCATGCACTACTTATGCGTGTTATTTCATATGCAATCTTTCTGAAATGCAATTTCATAGACTGTTTTAAATTGGGCACAACCTTTGACCAGGGAATTCCACTTCTAAGAACTCTTCCTAAGGGAGCATGCAAAGGCAATTGCAAATAATTACGTGCCTTGCCGCTCATCACAATGCTATTTATAACGGCAAAAAATCTTAAATGACCTAAATGTCCAACTGGGGCTGGTTAAATGAAGTCTGTCTCTTCTCTCTGATAGACTGGCATGTATTCTGTCTTTTAGATTTATGTTAAGAACATGTATTCACATGTGAAATAGTCACAATCTATTGTTAAATGTGAATCACAGGTTATTTGAACAAAAAACATAATTCCAAGTGGGTGAAATAATGACCACACCCATGCATTGAAAAGCAAATATAACCACAAGTGGCTATGTCTTCCTTATGAGTTGCAGAACTTTTACAATGAACATGGTTTACTTTTATATACAGAAAAAAAAAAAAACACTTATTTTTGTGACAATTTTTTGTTATCAAGTTTCCAGATATTCCTAACCTAAACAGAAATCCTGGGAAATATAAACCATTTGGCATCTTTTCAAAGAAAAGACAGAGGGCTGACTTTGAGTCTGTCAAAGCAGCACTTCCTCTGTGAACCTCACTGCGGGTCCACGGACGCCCTCTCAGCCAGGACTCAGGTGATGGATGCGTTGCTCACGGGTGGCGCAGTGTGTAATAAGTGGCGTCATCACCTTCAGCTCCAAATAATTCTGGCAAGGAAGCTTGGCACATTTACAGTGAGATAAAGGAAAGCATACAGCATCAAGGAAAAACAGCATTTATTCAACAAGTTTGGGGTACCCAGTGCATGAGAGATGCCAGCTGGATACTGCTAGGATAGTGGTAGGGTGGTCTCTCCCTTCCAGTTGCTTATCACCTGCTTGGTAACGTAAAGGTGAAGTGTCCAACTCTTTGTGACCCGTGGACTGTAGCCCACCAGGCTCCTCCATCCATGGGATTCTCCAGGCAAGAATACTGGAGTGGCTTGCCATTTCCTTCTCCAGGGGATCTTCCCGACCCAGGGATCAAACCTGGGTCTCCTGCATTCCAGGCAGATACTTTAACCTCTAAGCCACCAGGGAAGCCCAAAACCCTCTCATAGGCAGGTCTGTGGGCAGTTTGGGAATCTCAGAGGGCAACATGCTGCTGCTGCTGCTGCTAAGTTGCTCCAGTCGTGTCCGACCCTGCGCAACCCCATAGATGGCAGCCCACCAGGCACCCCTGTCTTTAGGATTCTCCAGGCAAGAATACTGGAGTGGGTTGCCATTTCCTTCTCCAATGCATGAAAGTGAAAAGTGAAAGTGAAATCCCTCAGTCGTGTCTGACTCTTAGCGACCCCATGGACTGCAGCCTTCCAGGCTCCTCCGTCCATGGGCTTTTCCAGGCAAGAGTACTGGAGTGGGGTGCCATTGCCTTCTCCAGAGGGCAACATAACCAGGAGGAAAAAAAACAAACAAACCAACCCAGAGAATACATGCCTAACCGCAACTGTGGAAAAGAGAACTTTCCCACGAAAGGCTCTAACCTAACAACCTAACATGCAGCCTTGTCCGCTCACAGAACACAGGATTGCACAAACACCAGAGGAGCCAGCTGCGGACCCCTCCCCACCCCGGAGGCAGAGAGGCAGCCTTGCGTCAGCCAGAGCCAGAAGGCAAGGGACTGCTGCAATCTCAGCCCCAGAGACAGCTTCTTCCTCCAAACTGTGAGCAGGCTCCCCGCTGCTAACCACGTCTTCCTGAGATCCTGGATGGTTGACATCCACCAGGAGGGTCCCAGCCAGAGATCAGCTCCCCAGAGGAGACACACGGCACACCTGAGATGGTGCTCCCGCTGCCCACCCAGGAAACTGAGCAGCCTGACCAGGGAGGTGATTAAGATGCCCGGCCCACCCAGGACAGGGTGCTCAGCAAGCACCTGGTCGCCTGAGCTGCTCAGACCTGGGAAGGGCACAAAACGCATGCCCAACCCACAGAGACCGAGCCAGAACTGTGTCTGAGTGTCTCCTGTGGAGGTGCGGGTCAGCAGTGGACTTCTGTGGGGGCAGGGGCTCTGGGTGCAGCAGACGTGGGTGTGGCAGAAGCCCTCTTGAAGGAGGTCCCCATTAACCCCACCACAGAGCTGCCAGAACTTCCACAGGACTGGGGAAACCGACTCTGCGAAGTCACGAACGAAACTTTGTGTACCCCAGGACCCAGGAGAAAGGAGCAGTGACCCCACAGGAGACGGACCCAGACCTGCCCGTGAGTGTCCAGGGGCCTCTGGTGGAGGCGTGGGTCGGCGGTGGCCTGCTGCAGGGTCGGGGGCACTGAGTGCAGCAGTGCATCATGGGACCTTTGGAAGGAGGTCACCATTATCTTCATTCCCTCCACCATAGTTTGGCCTCAGGTCAAATAACAGGGAGGGGACACAGCCCTGCCCTTCAACAGAAAATTGGATTAAAGATTTACTGAGCATGGCCCTGCCCATCAGAACAAGACCCAGTTTCCTCCTCAGTCAGTCTCTCCCATCAGGAAGCTTCCGTAAGCCTCTCAACCTCATCTATCAGAGGGCAGACCAACTGAAAACCATAATCACAGGAAATGAACCAATCTGATCACATGGGACCATAGCCTTGCCTGACTCAATGAAACTATGAGCCATGCCATGTAAGGCCACCCAAGATGGACGGGTCATGGCAGAGAGTTCTGACAAAAAGTGGTCCACTAGAGAAGGGAATGGCAAACCACCTCAGTATTCTTGCCTTGAGAACCCCGTGAACAGTATAAAAAGGCAAAATGACAGGATAATGAAAGAGGAACTCCCCAGGTCAGTAGGTGCCCAATATGCTACTGGAGATAAGTGGAGAAATAACTCCAGAAAGAATGAAGGGATGGAGCCAAAGCAAAAACAACACCCAGTTGGGGATGTGACAGGTGATGGAAGTAAAGTCCGATGCTGTAAGGAGCGATATTGCATAGGAACCTGGAAAGTTAGGTCCATGAATCAAGGCAAATTAGAAGGGATCAAACAGGAGATGGCAAGAGTGAACGTCAACCTTTTAGGAATCAGTGAACTAAAATGGACTGCAATGGGTGAATTTAACTCAGATGACCGTTATATCTACCACTGTGGGCAAGAATCCCTTAGAAGAAATGGAGTAGCCATCATAGTCACCAAAACAATCTGAAATGTAGTACTTGAATGCAATCTCAAAAACTACAGAATGATCTCTGTTCATTTCCAAGGAAAACCATTCAATATCACAAGTCTATGTCCATCACAATCCAAGTCTGTGTCCCAACCAGTAATGCTGAAGAGGCTGAAGTTGAACGGTTCTATGAAGACCTACAAGACCTTCTAGAACTAACACCCCAAAAAGATGTCCTCTTCATTATCGGGGACTGGAATGCAAAAGTAGGAACTCAAGAAACACCTGGGGTAACAGGCAAATTTGGCCTTGGAAGGCAAAACAAAGCAGGTCAAAGATTAATAGTTTTGCCAAGAGAATGCACTGGTCATAGCAAACACCCTCTTGCAAAAACAGAAGAGAAGACTATACATGGACATCAGCAGATGATCAATACCGATATCAGATTGATGATATTCTTTGCAGCCAAAGATGGAGAAGCTCTATACAGTCAGCAAAAACAAGACTGGGAGCTGACTGTGGCTTAGATCATGAATTCCTTATTGCCAAATTCAGACTTAAATTGAAGAAAGTAGGTAAAACTATTAGACCATTCAGATATGACCTAAATCAAATCCCTCATGATTATACAGTGGAAGTGACAAATAGATTTCAAGGACTAGATCTGACAGACAGAGTGCTTGATGAACTATGGACAGAGGTTCATGACACTGTACAGGAGACAGGGATCAAGACCATCCCCTTGGAAAAGAAATGCAAAAAGGCAAAATGGTTGTCTGACCTGGCCTTACAAATAGCTGAGAAAAGAAGAGAAGCTAGAGGCAAAGGAGAAAAGGAAAGATATACCTATTTGAATGCAGAGTTCCAAAGAATAGCAAAGAGAGATAAGAAAGCCTTTCTCAGTAATTGGAGCAAAGAAATAAAGGAAAACAATAGAATGGAAAACACTGGAGATCTCTTCAAGAAAATTAGAGATATCAAGGGAACATTTCATGCAAAATGGGCTCAGTAAAGGACAGAATGGTATGGACCTAATAGAAGCAGAAGATATTAAGAAAAGGGGTCAAGAAAACACAGAAGAACTGTACAAAAAAGATCTTCATGACCCAGATAATCATAATGATGTGATCACTCACCTAGAGCCAGACATACTCGAATGCAAAGTCAAGTGGGCCTTAGGAAGCGTCACTACCAACAAAGCTAGTGGAGGTGATGGAATTCCAGTTGAGCTATTTCAAATCCTAAAAGATGATGCTGTGAAAGTGCTGCACTCAGTATGCCAGCAAATTAACTTAACAGTGTGGCCACAGGACTGGAAAAGGTCAGTTTTCATTCCAATCCCATAAGGCAATGCCAAAGAATGCTCAAACTACCGCACAATTGCACTCATCTCACACGCTAGTAAAGTAATGCTCAAAATTCTCCAAGCTAGGCTTCAGCAATATGTGAACCATGAACTTCCAGATGTTCAAGCTGGTTCTGGAAAAGGCAGAGGAACCAGAGATCAAATTGCCAACATCACTGGATCATGGAAAAAGCAAGAGAGTTCCAGAAAAACATCTATTTCTGCTTTATTGACTATGCCAAAGTCATTGACTGTGTGGATCACAATAAACTGTGGAAAATTCTGAAAGAGATGGGAATACCAGACCACCTGACCTGCCTCTTGAGAAATCTGTATGCAGGTCAGGAAGCAATAGTTAGAACCGGACATGGAACAACAGACTGGTTCCAAATAGGAAAAGGAGTTTGTCAAGGCAATATATTGTCACCATTTAACTAATTTGCAGAGTACATCATGAGAAATGCTGGGTTGGATGAAGCATAAGCTGGAATCAAGATTGCCAGGAGAAATATCAATAACCTCAGATATGCAGATGACACCATCCTTATGGCAGAAAGTGAAGAGGAACTAAAAAGCCTTTTGATGAAAGTAAAAGAGAAGAGTGAAAAAGTTGGCTTAAAACTCAACATTCAGAAAACTAAGATCATGGCATCCGATCCCATCACTCCATGGGAAATAGATGGGGAAACAGTGGAAACAGTGTCAGACTTTATTTTGGGGGGCTCCAAAATCACTGCTGATGGTAATTGCAACCATAAAATTAAAAGACATTTGCTCCTTGGAAGAAAAGCTATGACCAACGTAGGCAGCATATTAAAAAGTAGAGACCTTACTTTACCCACAAAGGTCCATCTAGTCAAAGCAGTGGTTTTCCCAGTGGTCCTGTATGGATGTGAGAGTTAGACTATAAAGAAACCTGAGCACCAAAGGATTGATGCTTTTGAACTGTGGTGCTGGAGAAGACTGTTGAGAGTCCCTTGGACTGCAAGGAGATCCAACCAGTCAAGCTTAAAGGAAATCATTCCTGAATATTCATTGGAAGGACTGATGCTGAAGCTGAAATTCCAGTACTTTGGCCACCTGATGCAAAGAACCGACTCATTGGAAAAGACCCTGATACTGGGAAAGATTGAAGGTGGGAGGAGCAGGGGACAGCAGAAGATGAGATGGTTGGATGGCATCACCAATGCAGCGGACATGAGTTTGAGTGAGCTCTGGGAGCTGGTGATGGACAGGAGAGCCTGGCATGCCGCAGTCCATGGGGTGGCAGAGTCAGACACGACAGAGTGACTGAACTGAACTGATCAGGAGCTGGGGCTCGATCTCAGAATTACCTTGCCTGGATTTTTAAAGAGGAGAAAATGAGGAACATGATAAATTAGTCACAGAAGGGGGGCTCTTACTCTTCAATATTTTAACTGAGAAGTAGCGACAGGACGTCCCTGGCAGAACTGGGGTGAGAACTGGAGATGAGGGGGCTGGTTCCTCCAGCTGTGTGACAGGCCTTCGCTGACCCCGGATGCTCTGTCTCTGTGACTGACCTGGGGCCCGTTTTCTTGAATGAACAGAATGAGTGCACATAGGTGGTTCAGACAGTAAAAAAATCTGCTTGCAATTCAGGAGATGAGGGTTCAATCCTTGGGTTGGGAAGATCCCTTGGAGAAGGGAGTGGCAACCCACTACGGTATTCTCGCCTGAGAAGCCCATGGACAGAGGAGCCTGGTGGGCTACCGTTCAAGGGGTCGCAAAGAGTCAGACACGACTAAATACCTAATACTTTGACATTCACTGAACTCTGCAAATGCTGTGACTATTCGTATGAACAAGAGCAGACTAATATTCCTATGATTCTTCTCAGAACCTGAAGTCATGTCAAGGGAGAGGGATACCACTCCACCCCCAGAGTTATGGACACATAAAAGAATCTGCCTGCAATTCAGGAGACTCAGATTCCATCCCTGGGTTGGGAAGATCCCCTGGAGAAGGAAATGGCAACCCACTCAAGTATTCTTGCCTGGAGAAGCCCTTGGACAGAGGAGCCTGGCTGGGTCCAATCCCTGGGGTCACAATGAGTCGGACACGACTGAGCGACTCACACAGAGACAGTGTGATGTCATCAACCTGTTTTGCCCTTGCAGAGGCAAGCGCCAGGGACCACGGTTCACACAAGATGACTGAGTTCACACAGCAATGCCCAGAGTTTACTGCTTATCTCCCACATCCCCTGACCTGCAGTCCACTTCTTTTCCTGGCAGGCTCTGGTTTGCTCATATCCGGGAGTTGTGAAGCGAGAACCCCGCAAGTCCTGGCAGATGGCAGGAAAGTCAAGAGAGTCTCCATCAGTTCACTTTCACATGATAGAATTTCAGAGGAAAAAAAAAAATCAAATTAAAACATTCATCCAATTAGTAAAATATATGGGTAGAAATGAACCGTTTTTGGATTTTTCTGACTTCCGTGATCCCTTCGGAATTCAATTCATCAACTTTGCCAATGTCAAATCTACCAACTCAGACCTCTGTGCCTAAGTTAATGATATTTCAACCGGAGAATTTGGGAGAATTGTGAAATTCATAAAAGATATATTTGAAACTCTTCATAATTATGCCAAGTATATCTAGATTTATCAGAACCACCTATATTTGGGGATGAGAAAATGTCATCTTTAACAGATAAGTTAATTAGTCCGGTAGCCTGAGCATTGGCCAGGGAGCCAGAAAGTTGAGCCCTATTTCTCGTCCCAAAGTCTTCAGTTACTGAACTGTAACCATAGCCTTCTCCCCTTCCCAGGCCTGCGTCAGTGATTCAGTAACCAGGGGACGCCTTCCAAGAAGACACCTATTGAAGAATTATAGGTATTACATGGTTATCCCCTGAAGGTAAGGCATGCTGCTTCTAGGCTGATGGATTCTTTAGGCGACAAAGACAGGAGTCTCTCCAGACAATGGCAAAGGGCAGATCTTAAAGCCTCCATCCAAGGCCTGGTCCCCTTCCAAGTGCTGGGCCCAGGGATTTATCCAGACAAAAGGCTCCCCTCTGCCACAAACGTTTCAGCTGCTTGATGAGCGAACTGCAGGCAGGGCAGGTATCACAGTGCATCTCCCTACAGGAAGCTCTTAATAATCATCTTTATTAAGCTTCTGTTTGATATTGTATTTCCCTATCTTCAAATTTTTTATCAGACCCACTTTAAGAATTAAAACCCTTTCAGAGCGGCTATTGTGGGACTCTATTTTAATTTTCAGTTTTGCCTCTTCTCTTTATAAGGAATGCTGCGGAGAATCAGACACCAGGCTTAAAACTTGTAAATTATTATTGAAATTTAAGGCGATGTGCTTTTGAGCTTGTATATCACTGCTTTATTATTTATTTAGAGGTATTGAAACATCTGTGTTAAAATTAAAAATGTAATATATAAATTCATCTTTCTTTGTTTATTCAGCATGTTTTATTGCACACCTGTTCTGAGACAGTCACTGCATTAATTTTCAGAAATACCAGAAAGAAATACATGCTTTTTATCAGTTTTTTTTTTTTTTTGCCTCACAGTCCCAAACTCTTCATGACTTCTTATATTTGAAAAGTTATATACAACTCCAAAAACAGTTTCCTCTTCTCTCTTTCCTGTTTTACATTTATCCTTAGTATTTCAGTTGACACCAGAGACTTCTGTGGTTAATATTCCTAATTAATATCTGTTAGCTGAGAATTACCGACCTCCTAAACCACCATCTATAAAGTACATTTATAGGACTAATTTGTTTTTACTTTCATTTAGGTGCACTAATGCAAATTAAAGACATTAACTAATCAGGCTTGAGAATAATTTATAAAGAAAAAGAAAGGCGCATGTCTTTTCCAACATAAAGTATGTGGAATTGCTACAGAAATGGCCCAAGTGAGCCCTACTGGTTTATTCAATAAGGGTCCTCTCAAATTCCATCTGTGAACATTTGGTCAGTCCTTTTATGGAAAAAAGACATTTCTCCAGGTTCATATTAATTTTTGTGCACATCTGCGCATTCACCTAATCCCTACCCACATACCACTTCAATTAAAATTAACGGAAGTCAAATCCTTGAGTGGTTTTAATTGCAATATGTAGATTATAAATGGCACCCATCTTTAACCACACAAAAACGATTTCTTCCCTGGCCTCTCTCTCAGGAATAATATTGAGGCACAGGGTTAGTTATTGTGGAAGAATTTTCATTTATTGTGTTTCGGCTCCAAATGGTACTGAGACCTTAGCAGTGGGCAAAAAGCCAATCAAAATTAATGCAAAAGTACAATTAAGGAGTATTTTAAAGAAATGCCTTTTCATTCCATTCAAGGGCAGACGGTGATACGCGTTGCCAGAAAGAGGATAATGTTGGGCATGCTTTAATGAGGGAAGCATAATTATATGTCAGCTCTATAAATGATGCAGTAAATGGTTTTTTTCTCTTAAGTAAGTTAAATGTTGTCCTTACATCTGGATTAAAATAGTCACAAAATACTCTTCTCACAGATTCCTCAAAGATACACTTTAAAATGCACTGCATCCAAATTGTGCTTCCTTTAAGCTAGCAGAGGAAGATTTAATGTTCTCTTATTTCATTTACAGGCATACCCCCTGTCTGTATTTCAGCTTGCTAACTAAACATTTACAGCTTCGCACTGATCTGTTGAATCTTCTTTATACACACAAATTAAAAAACAACAGGCCAAATCACTACTAAGAGTTTTGCTTTTGCCTGTTTGTTTTGTTCACAGCGAAAATTTCTTTCCATGTCGCCTACCTCTTGAAAGCAACAAGTAATTTACCCTCGGTCAATTACGAGCAGAGTCACCACTACCCACCATCAGCACTTTAATCTTCAAGAAGTAATTACAGTGTCTCAAATAAGAAACTAAGATAAATAGAACTGGCCACTGAAACAGAAAATATTAAGAAAGAGAAAGAAAGTCAAAGATGACACCCAGAAATGTCAGCGAGGTTAATCACACTTAATTTGAAAAGGCGACTATAACTTTAAGAAAGCGGCAGGACTGGAGTCAGAGCGCAGGTTTTCATTTTACTACTTTATAGCCTGCTTCACAACTACTTGGACCAACACAAAACAAGAATTACAGTGCGCCATAAGTTATTTTAATATCCTGAGGTGGTGCATACTTCCAGTGAAATCCCAGGACTATTATTACGGTTCTCTGTTTGTGTGAAAATGTCAAGTTGTTTCGAGTGACTACATACTCTAAATTATATATAACTGTTACTTTATAGCTAATAGGCACTAAAATTACTTTAAAACAGAAATGTAAAGTTATATTTTCATCCTTTTTGACAGATAATAAAGCTTATTTATGAGAGACGATTTTTCAAGCATTAAAACATCTCATGTTTACAAAAACATTAAAAAATATTATTACTTGGTATTTAAAGGAATAAAAAAAAGAGCAAAACCATTATGAAAATATTTGTCCTGCTTGGCGACTTCTCTCTTCTGTCAAACTGTCGTGAGTACATTTATGAACCTTACTGGCTTAGAAATTAAAATTAAAAAGATTTGCAAGTTCAAATAGAGGCCAGTGATTTAAGGTCTGTCTCCTTCCGTCATCTGTTGGCACAAAATCCCTTCTTACGTATTTTAGATGAAATGTCGACATGGGATGGAGTGTGCCGGTGTGTTTTCATCTGGATCCCGACAAGACACGTTCCTTACTGATCCTACGGCTGCGTCATTGGTTGGAGTTAAACGATGTTTGGTTTTTCTCATCAACAAAGTTTCTCGTGTCTTTTCCAGTGGGATTAGGTTGCTTGATAAGACCTGAGGCTTCTGCTGCCTCCAGTCCGTCCATCCACGGGGCTGGTGGGAAGTGCTGGGGAGGCCAGGGACGAGCAGGTAACACAGAGTGCCTGCTCATCCCCTTAAGACTGTTGGTTCGATTGAGGAGGAAGCGGAGAAAGCCAAAATCTCTCCCAAAGCCCTGTAGCTCCTCATGGTGAGTTTTCCCCTCTGGGCCGTGGTAGCGTTGTATCTGACTCTCTGTAGCCCCACGGACTGTAGCCCGCCAGGCTCCTCTGTCCATGGACTCTTCCAGGCAAGAATACTGGAGTAGAGAGCCATTTTCTTCTCCAGGGGATCTTTCCGATTCAAGGACTAAATCCAGTTCTCCTGCATCGTAGGCAGATTCTTCATCATCTGAGCCACCACGGAAGCCTGTGCACAGCAGTAAACAGTGATGAAAACCGACAAAGCAGAGCACTCACCCTCCAGAGACAGGTCCCGCCTGCAGGACTGAAGGTCACTCCACCCAAAGGCTGACATGGGCCTGCTCTGAGCTGGAGTCATGACCACCTTTCCTCAACACACCAGCCTGGGCGCAGCGAACCACAGAGAGGGGCCTCTGCCTTCCAGCCCAGCAGCTACAGCGCAGCTCCATGGCCCCCAGCAGACCACTGGCGGGCCTGAGCCTCCCACCTGGCTCCTGGGGAACACAGGAAACACTGTGCTCTATGTGGGCAATGGCTTCCTGGCCCGGCTTGAGGAGTCAGGCCCTCTGGCTCTCTTAGCGAAGGAGGGTCTAGAGACCCCTCCTCTCTGGGGCCTCCATTCTTGGTAAGGAGAATCTGAGGTCTTACCAGTTGCAAAAAAGCCTATTGAAGATAAGGAAAGAAATAACAGAAAGAACACCTCGAGAAAGAGGCCAAGGGAGGCACCTGTCCCGGGAGGTTGGGTTAGAGTTTCAAGGCAGTGTCATTTGCATAATCACGGACAGTCAGTTGACTGCCAGTCTTGAATGATGCGGGTTATAACAAGATGCTCTACTGCACGTGTCCTTCCCACAATCGCAGCGGGCTTCCCTGGTGGCAATGGATCTGCTGCAATGCAGGAGACACAGGCTCCCTCCCTGGTCGGGAAGCTCCCCTGGAGGAGGGAACGGCAACCCACTCCAGCATTGGTGCCTGGAGAATCCCGTGGACAGAGGAGCCTGGTGGGCTACAGTCATGAGGGTTCAGAAGAGTTGGATGTGGCTTAGCAACTAACAACAAATAATTTCCAGTAGTCATGTATGGATGTGAGAGTTGGACCATAAAGAAGGCTGAGCACCAGAATTGATGCTTTCAAGTTGTGGTACTGGGGAAGATTCTTTGAGAGTCTCTTGGACAGCAAGGAGATCAAACCAGTCAATCTGAAAGGAAGTCAACCTTGAATATTCATTCAAAGGACTGAGGCTGAAGCTGAAGCTCCAATACTTTGGCCACTTGATGCAAAGAGCTGACTCTGGAAAAGACCCTGATGCTAGGAAAGTTGGAGGGGCAGGAGGAGAAGGGGATGACAGAGGATGAGATGGTTGGATGGCATCACCAACTCGATGGACGTGGGTTTGAGCAAACAGGGGAAATAATGGAGGCCAGAGGAGCCTGGTGGGCTACAGTCCATAGGGCTGCAGAGTCGGACACAGCCATTCATGGCATATTTACGAGCGGTGAATGAATCCAGTGGGCACCAAAGGCTACTTCAGTGCAGGGTAGTGTGGGATGTGCCCACGCGCCAGAGTAGAGAAGCCCACCAGTCAGCAGTGCACAGTGGGCGTGGGGCTGTTTCCAGTTCCCTGACTGTTTTGGAGCATGGATGGGGCGTATTTGGGGTGGGGCTGGTGAACAGCTGGATGGGATTAGGCAGTCATTGGACATTTAGCTGAAGGAGCATCCTCTCCTTGCTCTCAGCCAACTTCTTGCCTAACAGATCTACAAGCACCCTGACAGCGAGTCCAAAGCCAAATTCAAGGGGGAAAAACACAACAGAAAAAGATTCAAGAAAAATAAGCCTTCCAGAGGGGCCTGCAGGAAGGCGACTTCAAATGGCAGCTGGGTGGACCCAGGGCTTTGGGCGGCCCACTCCCCACACCCTTCCCCGAAGCGCCCAGATTTCCTTTAGAGCCACTGCCTCCCTCCCCCCAGAGGATAGTCACCCTCCTTCCCAGAAACCTGTAAGCAAGGGCTCTGGACTTTTCTCCTAAGGACAGTGGTGTCTGCATAACGTCAGAGGCCCTGCTGGAAGAACACCTTGAGCCTCTCGTTTCTAGGTTTCTGAGGAAACCTGTTCATCCTCCAGCCTTCCCACCAGGTCCCTGGGGCCCCCAGGTCCTGCCAAGAAATTCCCTTTATGCCTTGGGCACCAGAGCTGCTTTTTCTTGCTTTCAACTAGAGAAGCCATGCTCTCTGTGGCTGCCTGGGCACCCCCTCTCTGCTGTAAGCTTCCTGGCAAGCGGGCAGCCAGGCATCCTCTGTGTCTGAACTTCACACAGGGATAGAGACCTCCTGCTTCTCCTGGTTCTGCTGCCTACAGCCTGACCCATGTCCTCTGCAGAGCCCATGCCTCAAGGCAACTTGAAGTCGCACCAAGTCCCCAAACCTCCTTCCCAACAGCTGCTGGGAGCCTCACCAGCCCCATAGCCACAAAGTCTATTTCAGGTTCCAGGCCCTTTTTCTGCTACTTCTGCCTATATGCCCTTTACTAGCAGGACACAGAGTTCCTGTGCCTGGCAGGTCTATGCGTGTGCACAGGCTAAGTCGCTTGAGTTGCATCCAACTCTGTGATCCGTGGACTGTAGCCCGCCAGGCTCCTCTGTCCATGGGTTTCTCAGGCAAGAATGCAGGAGTGGGTTGCCATGCCTTCCTCCAGGGGATCTTCCCAACCCAGGAATCACACCCACATCTCCTGCGGCTCCGGTATTGCAGGTGGATTCTTTCACTGCTGAGCCACTGGGGAAGCCCCTGGCAGGTCCATGTTCTCCTCTGTCAGGGGCCCTCCACCCAGGCTCCTCCCATGACTCTGCAACCAGGAAGACGTTCCCATGGCTTCCCTTTCTGGCCCACCTCCTTCAGAGGACCTGCGCCTTCCTTCCCAAGGAAAGAGAGTGAAGCCCCTGGGGATCAGAGCCCAGGACACCATCTGATCAGCAGAAGGCTCTGGCCCGGGGAGGCCTCCCACCCCACGCACCACCCACGGCCCCCAGCCACCAGCTCAGGTGCTCAGCCCAGGGCAGCGGTGGGACTGGGCTCTGACACCATGGGCTCTGCGGGAGGCCCAGCAGGAGACCAGCAAGCAGCTAAACGAGGACAAAATGTTTAGCTATGTTTTAAAGACTAATCTCTGATCACACCCCACCAACTCTGTTCCTCCTCCCAAGCCTTCATTAACTATTAATCCAGCTCACGGGCAGGCAAAGGGAAACCCCTCTCTTCTGTATAAAAGGAGGGGAAATTTTCATAGCATTGCAGAGTTTTGAAACAAAAAATGTTAGGAAGACTCAAAAACTGTCAAATCTATTTAGAAGTTTACCTGGAGCATGGATGTACAGGTATGCATGTTCACCTGTCCACAAGCACAGGTGTGGGTCCTCGTAATACTCAGGAACAAAAACACTCACAACCGTTGCTAAGGAACCTTTTGATTTGGTTTTGAGTTCATATTGGGTGAACTCGAGAATGCAGAGATTTACCTGTTGAGTTTACAAGGGATTATGTTCAACCTATAACAGCTAATGTGACAATTTCCTGCTCCAATATTTAATGAAAGAAAACATGATTTTCTCAGGAGTTGATGTAGCATATCTCATTATTTATTGACTAGATCCATGAGGTGCTAATGAGTAGATGCCATTAGCCAAGGTCAAATGTGGTACAGTGCAACCAGGTGTCTTCAGAATTTAAGTAAATGAAGGCGTTAATCCAAGTCATAAGGTACGGATGACATTCAAATAAAGGGCTGTTAAGTACATCCACTTCATATAAAAACCAAGTGGAGGAGAAATCCTTGTGTTGCCCAGATCTCAGCATCTTCAGAGGCAAAGGCTGCCTCTCTCCTGACCCTTGATGCTGGAGGGTTGATCTCCAGTCAGTTTCCCCATCAGCCAGAAGAGACTGTATTTGGAGAACAGAATTCCTTTTCCTACAGGATCTATTCCATGGGGTGGTTATTGTTCAATTGCTAAGTCGTGTCCAACACATTGCGACCCCAAGGACTGCCGCACTCCAGGCTCCTCTGTTCTCCATACCTCCCAGAGCTTGCTCAAATCAACGTCCTTTGAGTCAGTGGTGCTATCTAACCATCCCATCCTCCTCTGCCCTCAGTCTTTCCCAGTATCACAAGCTTTTCCAATGAGCTGGTTCTTTGCATCAGGGGGCCAAAGTGTTAGAGCTTCAGCTTCAGCATCAGTCCACGGGGTGCCCAGGTCTAACCCCTTCCCCACCAGCACAGGGACGGCCTCCAGCAGGCCCAGGCCATCTGAGCACCACGTCCCCCAGCATTATAACTGGTCCTGTGATTAGCTGTAGTACCCAAGCCAGGCTGATTGGAGCTCTCTCCAAGATGTTAGCTCTCCTCTCTGAAGCTACCAGACTTTGATGTGAGTAGCCATATTTTCTATTAAACTGGAGCAGGGGGAATGATGCCAAATAGAAGAAAAGCCACAGATGAAAAAGGCAAAGAAGATCTCCAGTGACATAGGCTCAACTCAGATCCAGCCAAATTCCTTGACCGATCCTGTTGAATTCCTACCATCCTGTAAAGATTTACAACACAGGATTCGGTCACTTGCAATTGAAAGGATCCTGGCCGAATACTGTCCTTTGTAACTGTTCTCTCTCTCCAGCTTCTTTCAAAATTCCACGAAAGTAAGTGACCCAATAGATAACACACCTGCTTTTTTAAGTCACCAGCTCGATTTACAGCAATAACCATCAAGAAACCCAAGTATACTGCTTTTTTAAGCAAGCAGGGGAAGAGCTTAACTGTAAATAACAAACAGTGTTGGGTTTTATGACAGCTTATCAAATTTATGTTCTTAAAAAATTGAAATGAAAAGTAAATCAAATCTTAACAGAACAAGGGGTATGTTATGAGGCTAGCATTTGCCGTTTGGTGTTGGGGACACAATTGAACCAGAGGCTCCAAATTCAGGGACTTGGCAGGATGTTGATGGGAGAACTTGCCCTCCAGGTCTTAAAGCACATTGTATTCCCAAAACTATGCCCTGAGGTGTACAGAGAGCAGCAAAGAGGTGACTTGAGCCGGTGAAAAGGGCAGAGGCCATCCCAGACTGAAGACAGAAGGCCATGTGTTACAGTTTATCTGTCTGTGGGTGTCATAGGCAAGACATCGCAGAGAAGGAAAGATACAGGGGAAGGGAAGGCAAGAAGAATCAGACGAAGAAGACAGATCAGAAGGTTTATCCTGAACCTACCCCAGACAGACAGAGATTCCCCTGGGGCTGCTGGCTACTCCGCGTCCACAAGTCAAAGGTGGACGGAGAAGTGAGTGGCTGCCCACCCGATGTTTGATTCAACAACTAACTCAAAAGCAGGAAACCACTGGCCGAGGCTGCAGACGCGAATAGCACCTTATTGATCGAAGCGCTGGGCAAGAGACTGGAACCAGGCAAGAGCTTTACAAGGAAACTCGTGTAAGTGACTAAATCATTTGTGCTGAGGCGGTTAAAGGTCTATGCGAGGTTCGCTTCTCCTCGGTAGAACCAATTTTCCCTTCTGAGAAAATTGAAGTGGGGAACCACGGAGGGGCCGATCACAAGATTTGAAAGGAGTTATAAGTGTGTGACACGAGTAAGGACATGGCTGTGCACCAGCTGCCACACTTGGACCCGGGAGTCAGGGTCTGGGGAAGGAGAACAGTGTGTACGAGACTGAACGGACAAGTACCCACGTTGCTTTCAACGGGTGTCTTTTGAGTATGCATTATTTCAGAAGAGATATATATCCTTCAGGGGTTTGAAGAAATTGTGAGAGCAGCATTTAACTTTTCTTTTTTTTAATTGTTTTTTAACTGAAGCGAACTTGATTTACAATGCTGTGTTAATTTCTGCTGAACAGCAAGGTGACTCAATTATACACGTATGCAATTCTTTTTAATATTCTTTTCCATTATGGTTTAACCCAAAATATTGAATATAGTTTCTGTGCTATATAGTAAGACCTTGCATTGTTTATTTTTAACTTTTCTTAATAAACTGTCCCTATTTCTATAAAAATAAGAACACAGTTACATGCCCACCTACACACACACACATGCATGCATTCACACACATACATTGTGTGTATGCGTGCATGTGCTGTGAAAATGCTGCTCTCACAATCTCTTCAAACCCCTGAAGGATAAATATTTCTTCCAAAATAACACGTAGTCAAAAGACCTCTGCAGAAGACAACGCGTGTACCTGTCCCCTCTCAGACTCATGCACACACTGTTCTTACTCACACACATGCATGCATACACACACACACACACACACACGTACATACACGCGAGTGCATACACAGGCACACACATGCATAAACACACGTGTGCACAAACATGTGCATACACAGGCACACACATGCATACACACACGTGCATACACACATTCGTGCATACACAGGCACACACATGCATACACAGGCACATGCATGCATACACACACACGTGCATACACACACACGTGCGTGCATACACAGGCACACGCATGCATACACACACGCGTGCATACATACACGTGTGCGTGCATACACAGGCACATGCACACCTTCTGTTTCCACTGAGCTGCTTCTGCATTTGCCTTCAGCTTCGTTCCTTCCGGTTAGACAACCCCAGGGGCTTTCTCCTGGCTCCGGACCCCACAGCCTGATGGCAGCTCAGTGCTGCTGAGGTCCTGTACCTGCTGCCCCAGTCCATCCCCCCGTCCCCCCTGCATCCCACAATGCTCTGGTCTAAACGTGGTACCAAGTCAGGGCTCGATGAGCGCCCTGCAGCAGCCTGGGGACAAACGATCCCGCTTCCTCTCCCCCGGTGTGTGGACAGCTGGCGACGGGTGCTCAGATTCCAGACACACAGCCCATTTAAAGTGTGGACAGCCACTGCAGTGACTGGGGGTTGACACCTCTGACCTCACACTCCTTGCTGGAGACCCCAGATGGAGCGTAATCCTGCCCCTGAATCGAGAGAAGGCCCGGGTTTTCTGCTCTGGGTCCTCGTGTCTGCTCCCGACCTCCCTGAAGACGGAGCGTCGGTCAGTCCTTCCTGCACGCAGCCCCGAGTCCAAGTGTGCACTCGCCAGTGTTACTGAACACACGTGTCTGTGGAGGCAATGACATGCAGCCCACATCATGCCCACGATCACTCCCTTGGCCACAACTCACCCCTGGAAGAACCTGCCTGGTGGGCATGGGGACCCAACCTTCTGACTTTTCTTCCAGACCTGTCACCTTTTCATATACCCACACCATTGGCACAGCTTTCCTCTGCAGTTGACTTTTTTCATTAGACGATGCATTCTGAGATTTCAGTTCAGTTCAGTTCAGTCACTCAGTCGTGTCCAACTCTTTGCGACCCCATGAATTACAGCACGCCAGGCCTCCTCCCTGTCCATCACCAACTCCCGGAGTTCACTCAAACTCACGTCCATCGAGTTGGTGATGCCATCCAGCCATGTCATCCTCCATCGTCCCCTTCTCCTCCTGCCTCCAATCCCTCCCAGCATCAGGGTCTTTTCCAATGAGTCAACTCTTCACATCAGGTGGCCAAAGTACTGGAGTTTCAGCTTTAGCATCATTCCTTCCAGAGATTTCAGTTAAAGCCCCCAAATTTTGGGGCAGGACTTCGGGTGGCTGATAAGAGAGATGAAAATAGTCTTAAAGGAGTCTTTTTCATCCAAGTTATTTCTACAAATATCCTTGTAAAATACACCCATGCCTTTGACCAGACCAGCCACAATTCCTTCCAAATTTCTTGGAAACCAAAATGTACACAATTAAGTGGTGAACCCTATCTGAGGTTTAGGTGTGGGGCTGGCAAGCAGGCACAGTGGCCTCCTAGCTGACTACAACCGCGGCCCGGTGCCATGCGGAAATCCAGGAAGGGCTCCCTCTGTGCGGCCCAGACACCAGGCATATGGGCCCGGGCTGGCAACCTCCATCGGACCTTGGTACCCTTCTAGCACTGGGTGGGCCTGGGGTCTTCCACTCCCTTCATCTGGTCCTGATATGTCAGCCTGGATGGAAGCTAAACAGATTCCTGATGAAATGAAAAATGGTGTCAGCACTCACACAGAGCTTAAATTCAGGCTTCTTTAAGACGAATAAATAAAGATATTCCCAGTAAACCTTGGGCACTTCATCGATCATATGGAAAGTTTTTAAAATGAACTTACAAATATCTTAAGATGAGAGGATAAAAACTGTACTAGTTCAAAACATCGTTTTTGAAACTTTGAAAGTTTATCACATTAGCCAAAAATACAACCCTCTGCTAGAAAGCCTTGGGTGGGTAGAATTGGGGGCAAGTGCTGCTTCTTCTTACTTTTCTGTACTTTGAGAATTTTCTGTGAGAAGCCTGAGTTTTCCTTGCGAGCAGGAAAAATAATCAAAATTAATTAAGCTTCCTTAAATTATAAAATACTAATGAAGCTAAGACTCACACAACTTGGAAGAAAACTTTTAGCAATACTTAGGTGATGAGAAGGCAATGGCACCCCACTCCAGTACCCTTGCCTGGAAAATCCCATGGATGGAGGAGCCTGGTAGGCTTCAGTCCATGGGGTCGCTGAGGGTCGGACATGACTGAGTGACTTCACTTTCAATTTTCACTTTCGTGCATTGGAGAAGGAAATGGCAACCCACTCCAGTGCTCTTGCCTGGAGAATCCCAGGGGCGGGGGAGCCTGGTGGCCTGCCGTCTATGGGCTCGCACAGAGTTGGACACGACTGAAGTGACTCAGCAGCAGCAGCAGCAGCAGGTGATGATATGGGCTTCCCAGGTGGCACTAGTGGTCAAGAACCCGCCTGCCAATTCAGGACACACAGGAGGCAGGGTCACCTTTCTGGGTCAGGAAGGTCCCCTGGAGGAGCGCATGGCAACCCACTCCAGCATTCTAGCCTGGAGAATCCCATGGACAGAGGAGCCTGGCAGGCTGCAGTCCATAGGGTCACAAAGAGTTGGAGACGACCGAAGCAACTCAGCACACACCCAGGTGACAATATACCCAGAATACGGATTTCCAGGGTAAAAATTACTTTACGTGCATACAAGTGGGTAAGGTCTAGGGAAAGTATGCTTCTTTCTAAATATTACAATTGCCATAGAGAAGCAATAGCAACCTCTCTAGAAAGTGTGTTTCTTGTGCCATTTTAGTGTGCAATTGCTCCACACTTAAAACAGTGACTGCAGTCACTGAGGGTAGCATTCCAAATGCATTCAACTCACACCATGTCCTTGTGAGAAGGTAATTATTTGTCTCTGTCCTCTAAGGAAGCGCATGATGAGGAAAACCCAAGGTGTAATAAAGAGGGAAGGTGAACTCAGCTTCATCTCATCAATTAAATAGACCAGATACCAGATATCCTGTTTGATACAGAAATAAAAAAGAATATGTAACTCAAAATGCATGCTACCTTGTACACAACTGTGCCTTACAATGGCAGGCTCTCATAGGAAAGGTGACCAAGCGTTTCAGCAGTGGAAAACGCATCTTTTCTCCGCCCCAGAGGTCTGCTGCGGGGAGAACGCCCCTGAGACGAGATGGCCACCCTCCTGGCGCGCGTCTCGGCTGAAATCCTGTTTCAGGTCCCAGGCGAGGTCCCGGTGGCACTCGTTCTAAACGGTGGCTTCAGTAACTCCCATAGATTCATGGGTAAGTCAGTAGACCCCGTGAAGACATCGAGTCTAGAGAGTTCATCGTGACCACCTCAGTTTGCTCCAGTGGGGTTTGTTTTTGTTCCCACAGAGTAGCAATGCCGGAAATGAAATGAACAAACCACGTGATTATGCCGATTTCCCAGTCGGAAGAAAATAGTTCAGGCACTACAGCTGCTGCTGAGACTTCTGGACAGTCATGTCTCAGACGTGGGTCTCCGAGGTCAGCAGATAAGGACGTGTCCCTCTAGAACCCCATCACCTGGGCCCCTGGGCACCCTACTGGCTTCTGCCGCTCCCTGCGACCCCACATTCAGGAGGACTCAGTTCCTGAGGCTATCAGAACCTGAGTCCAGAGGACCTGGGGGCACAGGTGGAGGCCAGGGAGACTGGGAAGTAGAATGACAGAGAAGGAGGCACCCAGGTGGTCTGACCACACTTTGAGATGAAGAGTCTATAAGGCACTGGATTCTTGAGAAAGCCTGGTGTTTATGGAAGAATTATTGGGATTTTTCCCTTTTTTGTTTATTTCTCTTTTAAATCTTTCATTGAAAAATAATCTTCTAGGGAACCCATGGGTCAAACATGTCACATGCCCTTTTCTGTAGATTGGTAGGAATTTGCCTTAAAGAGGCAGAATTGAAACTCATTCATTTTAAACCTATATTGTCCTTACAAAGGACAGTCAAGTACCAACACCTAAGATCATTAGTACTGAGTAACTCTTAACTGTGTGATGACACCCGGTAATGGACAGTTAACACTTTGCTGGAATCCCGTTAATCTGTGGTGATAGAACCTATCTGTGGCCTGAGCCTGAGCAGGACAGGCTTACTGGCCAAGCAGAAGCAACTGTGTGAGACCATTTGCCTTGCTTGCAATTCACACTTGTCACCACCACGGCCAGCCACACTGGACATCCAGGCAAGGACTTCTCTTAAGGTCACCTCATTAGTCAAAAGGCTGCTGGAGCTTCCAGAGGAAAGGAACATAGAAGATGCTGCAAATTCCTGGAAGAGCCAGGGGAGTAAGCTATTTACTTGCAAATAAAAAGTTTTTCAGTTCAGCAGCAAACTGAAAGCAGAGGAGAACCATTTAAAATAGCTCAGTCACACAAAGTCATTCAAAAGGGAAGAGAGGGCCAGACCACAGGGCATGGAAGCTGAACCCCAGCAAATGGGTACCACTGCCCAGATTAAGGATTTCTAGCACGAAAGACTAGACACGTTCCATCTCTAGAAGTTTAAATTCATGTGGCACGATTTTGCCAAATTGAAACAAAATCACGGGCCATGCTCCCTGAGACACGAGCTTCCTGATGACGAGCAGGGTGTCTGTAGGAGGCTTAAGGGAAGGGAAGGGGAGGCAAGTCCATCACTCTCTCTGTGGAAAATGCCAGAAGCAGAGGGGAACCCACTGCACGTCAACCAAAGAGCAAGTCATGGGAGACCAATTTGATTGCGCTTCCCTGATAGAATTTCAAGAACCGCCAATGCTGAGTGCAATACACATCTTCCAGTAAAAGTTTAACAAAGCATTTGACAATAAGATCTATTAGGCTGCAGAACGGACTTCCAGAAGAAGCTGTGGGAGCGATCTCTCCAGGGAACTCTCAGATAGAGCCAGACAAGCCATTCGAGGACGCGTGTTGCGGAGGACAATTTTCTTGTTAATTTTTCGGCTCTGTGGGATCTTCATTGCCGCGTGGCGGGTTTCCTAGTGGTGGAGAGCGGCGGCCCCTCTCCAGTTGCCGTGTGTGGGCTTCTCGCTGCGGCGGCTTCTCTCGTAGCGGGCACAGGCTCTGGGCCTGTGGGCTCAGTGGTTGTGGCTCTCAGGCTGAGTTGCTCTGAGGCACGTGGGATCCACCGGATCGGGGATCAGACCCATGTTCCCTGCATTGGAGGCCGATTCTTAACCCCTGGACCACCGGAGAAGTCTGACAATATTTTTTTCACCTAATTCCTTGATTTAACTGGACCACTTACCATTTGGGGGTGAAAATATGATAACCAGTCCTCTTACTAAAAGAAAGAGTGATCCAAAATATGGGTTTCTTGAATACTTTCCAGCTCTTATCCCTTGCTTAGACATAGGAAAGCGGGCTCTTCTCAAATGGCCCCACCTCCCTGAGATACGAGAGTCAGGGACCACAGGCCATGCACACAGAAGGCAGAGAGAGAGCTCACCAACACCAGCCAAGGCCCCAGGCCTCTCCCCCAGCCACCAAGCTATTTGGCCATGGGACCGCAGGCACCACACCTTCCACCTGCTGCTTCACAGCCAAGCCAACAGGAACATTAGCATTTCTGGGTGCTCGCCACATGAAAAGAAATAACAACTGTCACCATACCCTGACAGTTCACACAACAGGCACACAATGTTGTATGAAACCCCTCAAACATCCCTGTGTCCAGTATGATAAAACATATAACAATACATCATTTTCTATCATCCTTTCCTTCAACCAGCCATACAAATATTTAAAAGTCAGAACAATCCAACGCTGTGTTTGTCTAGGATATAAATACTAATTGCATCCCTAGTTGCACCCTACTACTTTTGAGGAGGAAAAAATGATTTTTTTTAAACCTTGCTACAAAATATATGCAGAATTTGTTTTCCAATGAACGCCTAATAAGGCTACCTCTTAAGTTGAGATATGTAAAAAATTGCCCTTTTCACAGCTGATAAAATACAAATTAATCCTTAGAGGATTAAATATGTGCCTATTTATTACTTTCAAATATGAATGTACCATGGCAATTAATATGGCTTCCATTAGCCTGTGAGGAAATCAGTAACTTTGCCTTTGAAACTAGAAATAAATGCAATGTTGACCCTGTTTTAAATGCCTCCCACCCGTGTGTGTGCACGAGCCAGTGTTTGCTTTCAAATGTGCTACTCGAGGTGCGGTTTGATGCCTTTCAGAAGATCACGATTGCCACGGCGCCTCTGTAGTTACAGCATTGCTTCCAGAATCAATTTGAGTTCCAAAAGCTTTAAATTGAGTGTCTTCAGGGTATGAAATAATGTTGTTTGTACGCAACTGCAAGTTCAGTTTATTATGAGAAATGAAAACATTTTAAAAATTAAAGAAACATTTTTCTTTGTGTTCACAGTTCATTGTGTTAGTCTAACCCCCACACTTAACCTCCTCAGTTCATTTTGTAAACTCTCCTTTCGTTTGTTTTTGCATGCATGCAGACTTAACCCTTGATTATCCAGCTCTTTTTTCGAATACCAGTAAAGGAAGTTTTTGAGAGGAAATGTGCATTTCTCCCATCTGCTGAAAGTGTGTAATTGGTGGGATACAGAATTATGCAATTACATTTGCAGAAATTTGAGTGTTCCTTACTTCTTAACCCACCTTTCTTAGAAAGCCACTCAGATCTATTTTTAACCTTCATTTATATAGCATACATATTTTGATTTTCTCAGTTGTATTCAAAGCATCTGAGGCCATAACAACTTAAAACCTAAGCCAGATTGAAGCTGAAATCTATGTCATAATTTCATCCAATCACATTTCTCTACCGAGCATTTTTCAAAATGAGCTCCACGTTTTTTTCCCACCTCGGCCTCAAAATTTTAGTCTACAATTAAGAGTCATTTCATTTTCTTCTTCAAAAAGAAGCCCTTCTAATTGTCACATGCTTATTCTTTAAGTATCTGGCAATCAGGCGGCTTTGACTTACATTGTTTAAGGCTAGGATGTCTGTTTGATATTCTGCTTTTGTGTATTCATCAGCAAAAGTCTATAGAATTTCCTGTAATGGTCTTGGTTTATTTACAGTTTGCCAGTCGTATTTGTTTAGGCTAAAAGAACGCCTCTGCGGAGTTAAGGCAAGCAGCCCTCTTTGCTCTGAGAATTATGTCACCTCTTCTGTCCCATTTCAGCCCATGGAGCTCTTTGACAGACAGCATGAACAAATCTGCATAAGGAAAGGTAAGTGACAGCTGGGGTCAGACTCTCTCTGTTTAATGACACTGCCAGTTACACATTTTGAATTGTTTAAATATGACTCTACCGCTTCCACAATCATCGTTTCACTGGCTCCACTTTTCATACCCAACAGCCAGGAAACTGACACGTAATTACACACTTGCTGATGGTATCGCCGGTGCCGATAATTAAAACTGCCACCCGAGGATTGCGATTGCTAGTCTACAGCTGGGATGTTGTCAGGAGGCAGCAACTCCTGCAGCTTTTAACGCCGGCTCCATACAGGTGGACCTCTGGTCCGGGCGCTGGAGAACCGGCCGGCCTCCGCACATCATTTGCAACGTCTCACACAAATGAAGAAAATCTATTAGCAATCCAATAAGTGGAATACACACGCGATGACCCAAGGGTTAAACTGTCTGCTTGGACTCAGGAGTTAGATCTATTAGATATTGTTCTTTCTCCCCCTCCTCACTGCTGTATTTACCGAAAAGATCGCCAAATGCTCTCCTACATCTGAGAACAGCCTCCAGTTTTCACCTGTGAGGCTGGAGCAGATGCAAAGACCATCTAGCTGGGCTTGAATCTGTAGCTGGATCTGAATAAGGAAATAGGGGAGATTCTGGGTGGTGGGGGGAAGGGAGCTTCCCAGGTGGCTCAATAGTAAAGAATTCTGCCTGCCAATGCAGGAGACATTGGTTCGATCTCTGTGTCAGGAAGATCTCCTGGAGAAAGAAATGGCAACCCACTCTGGTATTCCTGCCTGGAGAATTCCATGGGTAGAGGTGCCTGGCAGGCTACAGTCTATGGGGGTCGCAAAACAGTTGGACATGACTTAGTGACTGAACAACAACTGGGAAAAAAAAACTTTAAACCCTTACAAGTTATTAACTAAAAGTAGATGTAATATCTAGGGAGGCAATGAGATTGACACAGAAAGAGACTGGGCGTGGGAGGGGACTTCAAACCTCCTGGGAACATAAGTGTAATTCACACAGTTCTGCCCAAAAACATGGTCTCACTGATGGCACAGCGCCTGGTGACTTCTGACATCCTAGTTCCTCCTCCACCCCTGCAAGGACACGCGGAATGCGAAGAAGTGTGAAGAGTGGCTAAAACAATCTAAATAGGGCAGGCAGGGTATACAAAAGAGACAGGAGCCATCAGGAGAAGACACGGGCTGCAGGTTTATGAATGCTAAACATTAAAATCTTAGAAAAAAGTAACTGGAAAAGTTAAAGCTGCCACAGACAAGTGATAATCCAAATTTTAATAGGCCCCGACAGCGTGACAGAGGCAGCTTTGCCTAGAATGAACTATATTTATTCAATTCAAAAAATGAGCAATTTATTCACTGTATTAAGCCCTAACCTTATCATCACATGGGTCTATGTGTCTTTCGTGGACTGCCTGCCTTTCAAAATAACCTCCCAGCACAGCTGCCCCGGGAAAAGGAAGACGAGATGGCTCCCTGCTCCCTGAGCTGGACTCCAGAGGAAGAGTCACACGGCAGAAGGAAACCAACTTGTGCAGTTTTCCTCCCACCTTCTGTAGGCTGACCTGCTGCCCTGATCTGCTGGACTGAGAGGGCTCAAGGACTTAGGACACTTATGCAAACACCAGAAAGTCCTGGTCAACTGCTCACGCTACTCTGTAACATTAAAGAGAGAGTTGAATTGATTTCGTTTTTAACCTTTTCAAACTCTACTGCAGAAGCACCACATCACGTAGTTTGGGCTAAGGGAGCTAGAGCTGGACATCTTCATCCCAGATGTCACAGCTGTGCTGGGCGGGGCTGCAAGCCAGAGTATTCTAAAAGCACCCATTGTAATCTACCGTAATTTGAAGTATCTTAACATTAATTCCACAAAGATAAACTATGCAATGGAAAACAAAATTGCATAAGCTTTTGAGAAGATATCATTAAATCAAGATAATGTGGAATTCTCCTTTCTTTCTTTAACAGTTTTATCTTTTATATATTTTGGCAGGGCTGTGTCTCCGTTGCTAAGCAGGCTTTTCTCTAGCTGTCGTGAGCGCTATGCATGGTGTGCAGGAGTCCCATTTTGGGGGACCCTCCTGTTGCAGGGCTCAGGCTGTAGGACTCAGAAGTTGTGGCTCCCCAGATTTAGAGCACAGGCTCAGTGTTTGTTGCTCTGCAGCCTGCAGGATCTTCCCAGATCGGGGATCGAACCTGTGTCTCCTGCATGGGCAGGCAGACTCTTTACCACCAGGGAAGCCCAATCATGAACTCTTAAGAGGAAACACAGGTCTTCAGAGGGTTTTTGCTCTTTGGGCTGGATGGACAGCCAGGTTTCAGCTCACACTTGGAGCGTATTTCTGGCTGCATTTGAGCAGAGCGATCCAGTCCACTTTCCCCGTTCCCCCTTCAGGTCACAGAGAAGGACATGCCCAGGGAAACCACACAACTTCCCTCCTAAGATCCAACCCTCCTCCCTGCATCTTCCCCTGTAGAGTCCAAAGCCTGCCAGGAATTTGCCAAAGGCAGTGAGCATGCCTGGGGGGCGAGCTCAGCCTTTCCCTGCTCTGAGGTCACCAGCCTACCTGGCAGTTCTTATCTACAAAGTGTGATAATGTTGGCTTTCATAATGAAGCCTGCCATGAGCATTAATGCAGTCTAAGGAATGTGAAGTTCTTGGCCATGCCTCTCAGCAACCGGGTGAATCTACTGATGGCTTTGTGGTTTAAGAGGAAGAGTGATGAAACTATCTCCTCCACAGCACTTCACAAATTTGTAATTTCTATCGATCATGATTGACTGGGAAAGCTCCTTAAGTTCTTACTAATTGGTGTTTTCTTAAAGTGCTCCCACTAGAAGAATCTCCCTGGTCAGTTCTCAGCTAACATTCAGAAAACAGTGCCACATATCTCACCCAGCACATTTTCAAAATATTTCTGTGCTGCTTACATTTTTCACATGGATGTTTATTGCTATAATTATGATGTGTTGTCTCCCTAACACCCAAAATATATCAATGGCCCCGAAATTCAAAATAATCTTCATAATTGTATGTTAATATTCACTAAATGAAAGTAACTTTTATTCTGCTTTTAAAATAAAGAGTAATTTTAACATCTATCATTGTTTAAACTTTTAATAAGAAAATGATAGCCTATTTCAGCACAATAATTGTTGATAATGAGCAGACTCCAACATAAGCACACGTTATAAACAGTGAATCTGCAACAGATGATTGCTAGCAAGCATCCAAAGAACTATTAAGATGAGGATTATCTGAAATTGATCTGCCCATCCGCCCATCCAAGGTCTTTGATAAAATTATTGCAATTAGTGGCATGAAGGCATCAGGGGGGTGAAAAGAGACCAAAACTGCAGAAATAGCATTCAAAATCAGAGGTTTCCTTGCAAAAATAGGCCATGCTGCACTTACTGAGGAACATGTAAATCTGGCCACTAGTTAGACGTTATGAGAAGCAGCAATAAGTGAAACTGGCGACATCACTCTGGGATGTCACTGACAGGCGGTTATCCTCACCTGTGGGCTTTCGTCATGGCTTAGTGGGTAAAGAATCTTCACGCGGTGAGGAGACACAGGAGACCCGGGTCTGATCCCCAGGTCCAAAAGATCCCCTGGAGGAGGAAAATGGTAACCCACTCCAGTATTCTTGCATAAAAAATCTCATGGACAGAGGAACCTGGCAGACTACAGTCCATAGGGTCACAAAGAGTATACAGGATTGGGCGACCAAGCACACCCCACCTGTGCACCTTTATAGGTGTCTTGCCGCATGGTTGGGCCAAACCGACTCTGCATCCGTGTGAGAGATGTGCTGGGCAGCAGGCTCTCCCAGAAGACACCATACTCCATTGACAACTTGGAGTCAGCAGGGACATCCTGAGAACTCTTACTGCAGGAGAAGAGATTTTCCATTTATGCAATAATTACCTGGTGAGCAGTGATACAGACCAGAGGAGTGTGGACGCCCACTCTGCTAGGGTGAACAAGAGGTCACATCTGAAGACTGATTTATATACACTGTTCACTCCTAGGAAACTGGGGGCCTCTGTCTTGATTCCAGCTTGAAGAAAATAATAAAAATCATGAATATTATCCAATCACAGAAGCATACCATTTGTGTTATGCAAAGAAAGGGACAGCAGGGTCCTGTTCTCCCACACTAGGGGACAGTAAGCTCTTCATGTGTGTTTTCCAAATGAGAGTTGAAATTAAAAAAAAAAAACTTTCTTTGTGATATTAAAATGTCATTAAAAACCACTGTTCGCTTTTAAAAAGCTTGCTGAAACGACCTAACAAAACAGAGGGATATATTCAGTATTTTAAATAGCTCAAGCTTATTGCTTTAGAACTAAAATTCCACATGTTATTAAAAAAAAAAAAGGTTAAAATTTCCCAATAAGACCAAGCTGTAGGATAAACAGTTTATTTGTCAGAAATTTGAGTCTTTCCAAATACTTGATGATTTTTTGCATTATGAGCAAAAGAAATTAATGACATATTTTAGGGGGCATATTTTAAAACCACGTGTAAATATAGAAACAGCATGACAAAATACTTTTCAGATCCAAAAGCAACCAAATACTGGGTTTCACCACTATTTTCCCCAAAGCGGAGCATTTAATCTTCTACAGCAATACCTTGGAGGCATTGTGGATTTGGTTCTGCACCAGCACAATAAAGCAAATATTGCAACAAAGAGAGTCACACAAATTTTTTGGTTTCCCACTACTACAGTGTAGCCTATTAAGTGTGCAATAGCCTTTTGTCTAAAACAACAATGGACATACTTTCCTTTTAAAATAATGCTATTAGAGGAAAGGCACCAGTGGCCTTGTTCAATGCAGGATTGCTACAATCTTCAACTTGTAAAAGACACAATGTCTGCAAAATGCAAAAAAGTGAAGCATTATACTATGAGGTATGGCTGTGAGAGTTGGACTGTGAAGAAGGCTGAGCGCCGAAGAATTGATGCTTTTGAACTGTGGTGTTGGAGAAGACTCTTGAGAGTCCCTTGGACTGCAAGGAGATCCAACCAGGCCATTCTGAAGGAGATCAGCCCTGGGATTTCTCTGGAAGGAATGATGCTAAAGCTGAAACTCCAGGACTCTGGCCACCTCATGCGAAGAGTTGAGTCATTGGAAAAGACTCTGATGCTGGGAGGGATTGGGGGCAGGAGGAGAAAGGGACGACAGGGGATGAGATGGCTGGATGGCATCACTGACTCAAGATGGACAGGGAGGCCTGGCATGCTGCAATCCATGTGGTCGCAGAGTCGGACACGACTGAGTGACTGAACTGAGCTGATGGCTGCACTTGCGAGAGACACTAGCTCAGGGACCCAGCATCTAGAGAATCTGGGAGTCCTCAGTGAGAAAAGACTCACTTTCCTCCAACTCCACACTCCAGCTGATAAACACACTTATCATGGAAGCGCTTGACATCACTGGTCCAGGTTTCAAGTGTGTCAGTCGCTCAGTCGTGTCTGACTCTTCGCAACCCTGTGGACTGTAGCCCTCCAGGTTCCTCTGTCCATGGGATTCTCCAGACAAGAATACTGGAGTGGGATGCCATCCCTTCTCTAGAGGATCTTCCCATCAGAGAGATCGAACCCAGGTCTCCCGCACTGCAGGTGGACTCTGCCAATTGAGCCACCAGAGAAGTGAAGGTATTAATACGACCTAATCCTAAGCAGGAGCAATGAACAGCTCATTCCCAACTGAAATCGTAGGTTATCTGCATGCGTTCTCAGTTGCTAAGTCGTATCTGACTATTTGTGACACCATGGACTCCACAGACCCACCAGCCTCCTCTGTCCATGGGATTTCCCAGGCAAGAATACTAGAGTGGGTTGCCAGGTCCTTCTCTGAAGGATTTTGCCAACCCAGGGATCGAACCCAATCACCAGCGTTAGCAGGTGGGTTCTTTACCACTGAGCCACTAGGGAAGTCCAAAACTGTAGTTTAAGATTTTCTAATTCAGAATGTAAACGGCCGAGAAAAGAAACTGTCTAAAGAAACAGCCACCTACTGAAGGCTGAGCTCTCTTTGTTACATATCTTTGTTAATACCACCACCCTCACTGATATGCACAGAGGAAGTGTCCTGGCTAAAAGAAAACATAACGTTTTATAAATTCCCTGATGGCTCAGCAAGTAAAAGAATCCACCTGCAATGCAGAAGACAATGGAGTTGCAGTTTCGACCCCTGGGTCTGGAATATGCCCTGGAGAAGGAAACGGCAACCCACTCCAGTATTCATGCCTGAAAAAAATCCCATGGACAGAGGAGCCTGGCAGGCTACAGTTCAAAGGGTTGCAAAGAGTCGGTCGGACATGAATGAGTGACTAAGCATGCATTTTCTTTAACCAAAATCCCAGCCCCTTTGCTCCATTCGTAGAATTGGGATGATCCTTGCACTGGAAATCTGGGCCTCTCTGAGATATAAACAATCAAAAAGCAAAGATGGGCCCCAGTGCCCACATTTCAGTCACTCTGAGCTGCAGCTGAGCAAAAATGACACATGCGACCATGCATTTGTGACTTTTATGGGCCTTTCCTTCTTGAATCTGGCAGTGAACGGAGCCATCCCGCCAAACCGAAGGGCTCCTGGGAAAGGAGACCATGTGCGCATGCGCAGGGAGTCCGCAAAGTCCGAGGTCTCGGGTTGGATGCGCGTAGGCCGGGTCTCTACTGCACCACGCTGCGCTCTCCCAGCTCCGGCGTGCTGGCCTCTGAGAGGCACAGAGACCAAGGCAGCCACCCTCTGCCTGCCCAGTTGCCCTTGGGATGGGGCGGCCCCAAATAGAGACCTCCCCGCGTGTGAACAATTAAGAGCAAGGGTAACAAAGAACAACAAACCCGCCCTCGTCTGTAGAAAAGGAGATGAGAAAGGGGAAGATGTGAGGCCTTTACCCACGACCCACCCACCCCGTGGTCAAGCTGTGAGTCTAGGGCGGGCAGTGCCCCCCGCTGGGCTTCCCAGGTGGCACCAGTGCTAACGAACCCGCCTGCCGACGCAGGAGACTAAGAGATGTGGGTTCGATCCCTGGGTCGGGAAGAGGAGGCAGGCAAGCCACTCCTGTATTCTTGCCTGGAGAATCCCATGGACAGAGGAGCCTGGTGGGCTACAGTCCATGGGGTCACAAAGAGTCAGACTCGACTGACGCCCTCCTGCCAGGATGCAGGGAAGTGGCCAAGAGTCCAAAACGGGACCACCCGCTGGCCTTGAGCTATTAGAGGCTCTTTTTCTAAACTGAGATGGGGGCCCCTGGCTGGGGGTGAGGTGGGCCCAGCCGTTGGCTCCTGCCCCAGCCCTCGCGGGGGCTCCTCCTGTTGCCATTAACACTTCTCTCCTGGGGCAGTGACCCGGGCAGGAGGGGTCATTCAGGGGCAGGGAGGGGAAAGCGGGAGGCAGATGGGAAGGGGACCTTCGGAGCCAAGCCCAGTGCACGCTTGTTCCCAGCAAGGGACTCAGTGATGAGACAGCCAGGGCCTGGGGCTGAGGGCTCCGGGTGGGGTGGAGCGGCAGAGGCAGCTGAAGGCCTAAAGAGGGAGTGCTGTGTGCCCAGGGACCCCTGACCCGGGCCTGCCCACCCCCCAGCTCAGGGGCACTACCAGGAGAGGAGCATCCCCCGAGAGCTGCTTCCCTGGGGACCCCAGGCCCCTCCTGCTGTCCCTCGTGGGCTGCTGGTGATGAGCAGGAGCCCCATTGAAGGCCCCAGAGCAGACTTCTCCCCTAAGAGGCATTTCCGAGCAGCATTTAGACACCACCTGCAACAGTTTCCTTATGAAATCCACCTGCACTAGCCAGAACCAGAGATTCTGGAAAAACGGGGACATTTTCTCAGAAGGAAAGCGGAGTCACTCAGTCATGTCCGACTCTTTGTGACCCCATGGATTGTAGCATACAAGGCTCCTCCATCCATAGGACTTTCCAGGTCAGGATACTGGAGTGGGTTGCCATTTGCTTCTCCAGAGGATCTTCCCAACCCAGGAATCGAAACCGGGTCTCCCACGTTGCAGGCAGATGCTTTACCATCTGAGCCACCAGGGAGTTTATATTTAACATGGTGACTGCAGCGGACACTTTGCAGGGAAAAGACAGTCCACCCCATTTACCAACAGGAGACACAAGTCAGAAGCTGGCAGAGCTGGTATTTCAGAGGGTCTGTCTCTTAGGGGCGAGGTTTCTTCACTTGACTCATCCTTTCCTTCCCCCTCAAATAGACTCCATCCAGGCCGTCTCTGAAGGAGCAGGGTGCACCTGCAGCCCTGGCTGTCCTGAGAACTCCAGCAGCATCGCCTCCACCACGGATGAGGCTCCACATGCGGGCACAGAGCTCTGCCTCTCACCGCCAGCTGCCCTTCAGTTAAGGCATGCTCACCCTCGTGCTGGCTTTAACCAGTTTCTGGCCCCAGGACTCACTCCCCAACAAGAATCACAACAGAAGGACAAAGTGTCCACGGGATCCTGCTCTTTAAGCCCTTGTAACAATTTTGTTGCTGTTGTTGTTCAGTAGCTAAGGCGTGTCCGACTCTTTGCGACCCCATGGACTGCAGCACGCCAGGCTTCCCTGTCCTTCACCATCTCCCGCAGTTTACTCAAACTCATGTCCATTGAGTCGATGATGCCATCCAACCATCTCATGCTCTGTCGGCCCCTTCTCCTCCTGCCCTCAGTCTTTCCCAGCATGAGGGCTTTAGCACAAAAGAAATCACAACAAATGCAAGGAGATGAGATCTCAGTCACAAGGAGTGAGGTTTTCTCTTGAATTCTTTGCACCATGATTAACATATATAAAAACCACAAAGCGTGGACGTGAAGATGTTCCGCTGAACAGTGGTGCAGGCCAAGGAAAACAGTGGAAGGACTGTGAACAGCTGACTGTGAAAGAAGCTTAGACTTAGGGAAGGAAAAGAGCGGTGTTCCCAGATTCAGTATTTCACACACTGACCAGGCAGCAGAAGTTGGTGGGCCTCCTCCTCACATCCTTCTCCTCAAAAGGGGGGGTTTTGTTAGAAGAAACAAACAAAAGTCCCTTTTCTAAAGATGGCTGAGTCCCAAACATCTGAAGTTTCCCCTCCCAGTCCTCTCCGGCTGGCCTAGGGCCCCACCGGGACCTGGACGAATCATCGAGGCAGAGAAATCTATGTCCGGAGGTCTCAGACCTGGCCAGCCTCCTCCTCCTCCCTCCCTGTCCCACCTCCTGATCTCCTCCACAGGCTTCAGCCATGGAAAACTGCCTTGGGAAAAGTTTTGAAGCTCCTTCATACTATGGTGTAAATAGCTTAAATTTTCCCAAATGCATTTACATTTTGGAGGGTGGCAAAGTTTTAAGCTAAAGAAGTATGCCCCTAAAATTCAGGGCAACAGTCAGGAGAACATCAAGGCTGTATATTGTCACCATGCTTATTTAACTTATATGCAGAGTACATCACGCAAAATGCCAGGCTGGATGAAGCACAAGCTGGAATCAAGATTGCCGGGAGAAATATCAATAACCTCACATATGCAGATGACACCACCCTTATGGCAGAAAGTGAACAAGAACTAAAGAACCTCTTGATGAAAGTGAAAGAGAAGAGTGAAAAAGTTGGCTTAAAGCTCAACATTCAGAAAACAAAGATCATAGCATCTGGATCCATCACTTCATGGCAAATAGATGGGGAAACAGTGGCTAACTTTTTTTCTTGAGCTTCAGAATCACTGCAGATGGCGAGTGCAGCAATGAAGTTAAAAGACACTTACTCCTTGGAAGGAAAGTTTTGACCAACCTAGATAGCATATTAAAAAGCAGAGACATTACTTTGTCAACAAAGATCTCTCTAGTCAAGGCTATGTTTTTTCCAGTAGGCATGTATGGATGTGGGAGTTGGACTATAAAGAAAGCTGAGCACCAAAGAATTGATGCTTTTGAACTGTGGTATTGGAGAAGACTCTTGAGAGTCCCTTGGACTACAAGGAGATACAACCAGTCCATCCTAAAGATCAGTCCTGGGTGTTCATTGGAAGGACTGATGCTGAAGCTGAAACTCCAATACTTTGGCCACCTAATGCGAAGAGCTGACTTGCTGGAAAAGACCCTGATGCTGGGAAAGATTGAAGGCAGGAGGAGAAGGGGATGACAGAGGATGAGATGGTTGGATGGCATCACCAACTCGATGGGCATGAGTTTGAACCAGGAGTTCGTGATGGACAGGGAGGCCTGGTGTGCTGCAGTCCATGGGGTCGCAAAAAGTCGGACACGAATGAGCAACTGAACTGAACTGAACTGAAGTGAGTCAGACTTTCCTTCATTTACCTATAATCCACCCAAATGCTCCCAAATACTCCCTGAAGAAGTGATATTCAGATGAGACACAGAGGTGGCTGTGATGACCCTGAGGGGCAGAGACGAAGAAAAAGGCCCTGGACAGGGTCCCCTGCTCTGCCCCAGGCCCTCTCGGAAAGCCTGGCTCACCTTCCAGTCTTCCTGCCACGCCTTGGCAGCCCCCAGCCCCATGGATCTGCACTGACCCCTGAGTCCCTGAAGCTGAAAGACATTGTTTCAAATGCAAAAAGGCTGTCACTTCTGCAGTAGTGATTGCCAGCTGCCAGCGTCCGCTTCCCTCAGCCAAACACTGAGTGACTCTAGTCACAGGCAGTCACGGCCCGGTGGACAAGGGGATAGAGCCTCTGGCTGCAGACCAGATGCCGGCTGGACAGCAGCGAGTGCCCGCACCCCAGGGGGCAGGGCGATCCCGGCCACGGCACGGCACTGCTGGCACCGCCGTCTCAGCTGGAGTCGGGGGTGCCTGTGCACCGCTCCCCAGGGTCTCATCCTGAGCTGGGCAAGGCTGAGCTCACCCCGGGTGCTCAGACAGAAGCCGTAGCGACAGCACAAAAGCGAGATCCAGGACCCGCACCCCCAGCTGACACGGGCTCAGGAAAGACAAGGCAAGGGTCTGCCCCGCTGCTCGGGCGGCAAGACCAGCCTGGGTCTGCCGTGCGCTGGCCCAGGGGATGGTCCCCCAGGCTCGCAGGCTCCCCCAGGGCCAGCAGGGTGTGCTCTGGCCGCCAGAGTATACTCCACCCTGATCACTCTGGGTCCTGTCGCTCATAATCAGGCCCAAATAGTCCCCAGAGAAGCCAGGTTCCGCACAGCCCTGGCCAGCCCTGCCTGCAGTGATTCTCATGCCATGGTGCTTACCTGCCCGGGCACACCCTACTTTTTCAAGTCCTGTATACTCTTCGCAACAGAATGTACACTGCTGCTGCTAAGTCACTTCAGTCGTGTCCAACTCTCTGCGACCCCATAGACGGCAGCCCACCAGGCTCCCCCGTCCCTGGGATTCTCCAGGCAAGAACACTGGAGTGGGTTGCCATTTCCTTCTCCAATGCATGAAAGTGAAAAGTGAAAGTGAAGTTGCTCAGTCATGTCTGACCCTCAGTAACCCCATGGACTGCAGCCCACCAGGCTCCTCCATCCATGGGATTTTCCAGGCAGGAGTACGGGAGTGGGGTGCCATGGCCTTCTCCAGAATGTACACTGGTTGCCCTAAATAAAGCGAGAGACTGAACATACAGACAGACAAGGGCCAGATGACAGTGAAACTCTGACCCCTGACCCCAGCCGTGGCCAACCCAGGAAGCCAAACCATCCACAGTTACATCACGTGGGATGCTCGGTGTCCAGGGAGCTGCCTCCAGTTTCCCCAGACCAACAGCCTCACACCTGGAGCCCACCTGGAGCCCTGCCCTTTTCCACCATAAAGCTTTTCCACTCGTCCATCTCCTGTGAGTCTCTGCCAAACACGAATAATGGTGGCTGAGCCCCTTGCTAGAGCAAAGTCTGGTCTGTTTGTTCTTGTTTGAGTGGTCTTCATTTACTTCCAAAAAGGACATGCAAAGACTCAAATAATTCATGTTACTCTCTATCTTAAGAGGATGAGAGGACAAATACCAAACTCAGAGAAAGTGTTTGCAAATTACATATGTGATAAAGTCCTCTAACCTGAATACACAAAGATCTCTCAAAACTCAACTGTAAGTAAACAAATAATTCAATAAAAATGGACCAGAAGCTTGAACACACACTTCATCAAAGACAATACAGAAATGAAAATAAACAGGCAAACAGATCCTCAACATTATTAACTGTCAGAGAAATACAAATTAAAACTACCGTACAGCTATTGGGCTTCCCAGGTGGCGCTGGTGGTAAAGAGCCTGCCTGCCAGCGCAGGAGACATGAGAGACACAGGTTCAACACCCAGGTCAGGAAGATCCCCTGGAGGAGGGCATGTCAACCCACTCCACTGTTCTTTCCTGGAGAATCCTGTGGACAGAGGAGCCTGGCAGGCTACAGTCCATGGGATCGCAAAGAGCCGGACATGAATGAAGTGACTTAGCATGCATGCTGCGTACAGCTGTTAGAGTGGCCGAAATTAAAAAAAAAAAGTGCTGATAATACCACCTATGGGTGGGAATGTGGGTCAGTTGGAAGTCTGATATGTCACTCGTGGGAAAGCAAAACTTCACTCACTTTGGAGAATAAGTTCACAGTTTCTCATAAATTTAAACATGTACTTACCATATGACCCAACAGCCTCAATTCTAGGGTTTTGCCCAAGAAAAATGAAAACAACGTTCACACACACACACACACAAAATGTGTACCCTGATTGCTTGGAGCAACTTATAATTGTTGTTTCCAATTGTTTCCCAACTGGAAAACAAGCTGATCTGTCCAAGTAATAATAAAAGCTACTGATAAATGCAGCCGCGATGGAGGCATCTCAAATGCCAGTGAAAGAAGCCAGACCCAAAGGCCATCCTCATACATTCCTGTACGATCCCGTTGACACGACGTTCTGGAACAGGCAGAACTATGGGGCCAGAGAACAGAATGGGAGCTGGCAGGGGACAGGGTAGAAGAAGAGATTTATGACAAAGATGCAGCAAGAGGGATTTCTGAGGGGGTCAACGGAACAGATTCGTGTCTCAGTCATGGTAGTGACATGACTCCAAGCATTTGTCAAAAGTCAGAATGGCCCAACACAGGAAAGAATTTTACCACATATAAGTTTAAAAAGGAACATGACTTTAAGAAGTCCTGTCAACATGGCCTCCCCGCGCTCAGCTGCCAGGTCCTGCCTCTGTGACCCCGTGGACTGCAGCCCTCCAGGGTCCTCTGTCCATGGGGTCTCCCAGGCAAGAGTACTGGAGCAGGTTGCTGTTTCCTTCTCCAGGGGCTCTTCCTGACTCAGGAATCGAACCCACATGTCCTGCGTTGGCCCATGGGTTCTTTACTGCTGAGCCACCAGGGAAGCCCAACATAGCTTTTGGGACGCTCATTTCCAGCAAGGCTTTGAAGCGCAATCCCAGAGCTCTGTAGTCACGCGCTGCATGTTTTATGCTAAAATGCCATTAGTGAGTCACTCAAACACTAAATACAAAAATGGGAAAAAAACAATAAGCACACTCACGTCCCATCAGCATCCTATCCCATCTTTACCATCACCCTGCAGAATATGCTAGAGCTTATTGATTTATTCGTATTTAGAATACTTATTGTTTTCTGATGACAAAGGTAATATAGACTCACTGTAAAAACATTGAAAGAGGAAGATACTAATATCAACTGTACCGTTACAAAGTGACCTAACATAATCTTTTTTTCAAAATCCTTTTTTTCTTGAATGAAGTCATTATTACTATTAATGAAACACTAAGGATCACTCACCACAAATAGAAAGCATCTATAAGAACACGATTTAAATAAAATAGTTTATGTTTTAAAAGGTTAACATTTTAAATGAAATATGGGTAACGTTAAATCTAAATAAGCCCCTAAAACATACTGTACAGTAATGTCCTCGGTGAAAGGCGAGGGCTTCTGCACCATCAGTGATGAGTGATGGGCTGTTCGGCTTCCTGTAGGTTCTCCAAGGGGTGGGCTCAGCCCCTCCTACCCCCGGGGACACTTGTGGAAACAGCTGTGGACTGGTGATACCCCTGCCCGCATTTCCAGTCCTGCAGGCCTGGGTCAAAGCTTGAGAAGTGTTGAGGCAATCTGAGCATAGGTTGGAAAAGAATTTGAGCCCTGGAGTGTGCATCTTTGCCTAATCTGGGCTCAGGAAGCTTGTTAGAGATGATCCGGGGCTTTTGGCAAGGTTACAGAGGGGCCCATTCAGCTGGCTCTGCTTCTGGCCCCTTGGTGCAAGACCTCACCCCTGTGACCTTGGGGCAGGACTCAGTAAGAAGCTGCACTTTTGATGAATTCTCACGTGTGGTGGCCGCTGGTGGTCTAAGAACTCTGAGAATCCCTGCTTTGAGATGAATTTCTGTCTTCTAGATGATTCCAGTTTTCAGACTGAATGCAAGTTAGTACCAAGGCAATCAGTTTCCAGTTTTGCATTCTTAGAAATAGCTAACCATCTCACCTTGGTCAGGCTGGACACCGAGAATGAAATCTTAACCCAGATGAGGTAAGGAACTTTGGGTTTAAGGTGACCTCCAGAGTCTGCTCTTCTGAAGAACGATTATCCACTTCCTGGAGGTGATGAGAGTTTGCTCTTTGTCCCACTCGCCACTCCCTTCGAGTGGGGGACAGTACTCACGAATACCTTTTAACAAGTCTTTCAGGTGTGTCTTCATCATGTTCAAAATGCTTCTAGCGGGATCTTCAGATGAGTTCACCACCGGGTCATCTGAAACAGGAAAAGACCCTGCCGCCGGCCGCAGGCGCCTCCTCCTGTCCTGCACGTGGAACACTGATGTCAGCTTAAGGCGCCTTTTCAGGATGAGTCCGCACTGTCCACAGGAGGTAACATGTCTGCGAGAAATGCTCATTTGCAAAGCCAGCTGTAATCGTGCATCTCACAGTCTGGAGATTTCATCCAGAAAGCTCTTGACATACATGTACAGAGTGGGGAATTTTTAAGGAAAGGCCAAGAAGTCACAGTATCAAAGAGGAGTTGTCTATAGTCAGTGCCGTCTGGCCAGTGGCCTCCTCTTACCACGACCGACTTTCAGTGGCTTTGCTGCACTCTCCTCGCCAGCGCCCACTCCCCCCGGGTCTCCCTGTGGGCTTCAGGGAGGAGGCGTCACACCAGAGCACCCTCTCCACATCTCTGGATCAGAGAAGGCTGAGACCTGCTCGTGGCATCTGAAGGGGAGCTCCCTACTAGAGCTTCACCCGAAATGAGAATCACGAAAACACCATCATCAGTGAAATACGGTCATGACATGATTTTTCTAAATTCATTACAATACATAGGACTATTAGCATATCTTTTGAGCTCTTCGCATGTTAAACTCTATTTCACACCATCGGTGGTGGGCAGCAAATCCTCACAGAATTACATTAAAATATGCATGCTTCCGAATAAGTACAAGCATGATATTCAGGAGTAGCCAGGTCACTGACAAAGATAAAAATGACCCCAGGAGAAGAAAACCTAATGAAGTCGTCATAATCGTGTTAGAGAACATTCCATAAGGATGTTCATTGCCACATTTGTTTGTAATGGATTTGGTCCCTACATTCCTTTGTACATTCTGAGTAATAAGTGATAAATGGATGGATGAATAGAAGGAAGAGGGAGGGAGGGAAGGATGGATGGGTGGGTGGATTTGGATGGTGGATGGGTGCATGATGAGTGGACAGGACAAAAAGGAAAGGAGGGAGGAAGGAAGAAAGATGAAGCAGAATCATCATCGCCTCTAGAAGCAGATGGGCCTCTCCTGTTTGATTGCCGTATGACATGGATCAAGTCATTTTTGTTGAGTTTCAATTTCCCCAATTTTAACAAAACATACAATAATTACAGACCCAATGCCCTGCTGAGGTTTTCGTGAGAACCATAGTGAGTAATAAAAAGGAAGGATTATTAAGATATTCAATGGCTTAATTTCCTTTATTTTTTTAATTTAAACTTTGCCTGATGTGAACTCAGCTCTGTCCAGTGTTCACAAATGATTCACTGCCATATTTAATCCAAGCCACCAGTCAGCATGACAGTTTTAGAGAAAAAACAGTCAACCCTAAGGCGACAGTAGCTGTCGTTTTATGAGGACACCTTAGGTGGCACACAGCGCTCAGGGGGCTTCGCTGGCACTGGCTCACTCAGTCCACACACAACACTGTGAAGTATATTATTGCGAAGTGGCATCAGTCGCGTCCGACTCTTTGCAACCCCATGGACTGTAGCCCAGCAGGCTCCTCTGTCCTTGGGATTCTTCCAGCAGAAATACTGGAGTAGGTTGCCGTGCCCTCCTCCAGGGGATCTTCCCGACTCAGGGATCACACCTGGGTCTGTTATGCATCTTCTGCAATGGCAGGCGAGCTCTTCACCAGCAGCGTCGTCTGGCACCATTTTCCATGAAGGACTTAAACACAACAGTGTTAAGCAACATGCCCTTGGTCACACAGTTAGCACTCTCAGAGCCAGGGCACACACCCAGCAATCTGGCTGTCGTGAGAATGTAGCCCCACAAGCTCGTATTTGGGGTCACACCAACCAGGATGGAGGACCAGATCTGTAGGCCACAAACCATAACCTCATTTAGACTATAACCTCCTCTCTCATCTGTGAAATGGGCGTATTATCTATATTACACGATTTTATTGATTAAATGAGAAACACATGTAACCTGGTTAACATTTCATCTAGCACCTAAGAACTAAAAAACAGTTTGGATTTTGTTTTGATATTTAAAACAGGCCAATCAGTCCCCTAAAATACTGAGCACAGGCAAACTTGTGTGTATGAACACACACCCAGTCCATCCGTTGTTGAACAGAACATTGGGAAACTGCTAGAAATGCTGTGTGTGCACGTGTGTGAGGGTGCATATGTATCTGTGCATGTGTGAGTACAGGCATGTGTTGTGCACGTATGTATCAGTGTGTGTGTGAATGTGTACATGTGTGAGCATTACACAAGTGTGTATGCATGTGTGCGCGCGTGAGTGTGTGCATGAATACGTGTGCACATGTGCCTGTGTGCAGTTTTCTCCAGCTGAGCTACTATCATCATCAAGAAGAAACTTTGAAACCAAAATAAAGATGCAAATACACCTTTGCAGCTATGTCAGGAATTTAAATAAATGTGTTCCACGTTCAGAGAAGAGTCTGAAAGGCCTGAAAGCTCTGAACAGAGGACTGAGGCAGCCTTTTCTCAACCCTTAGCCCACTGCTGCCTGTCAAACTCACCCAAACTGCTCTTGGGTGCTCTTGCTGGAGACTAAATCTTCACGAAGCAGCTAAACTGTGTTTTCTTTCCTATCTTCTCAAACTGGACTGGTGACTCGCCTGCAAAGTCTCCAGCAGGTGGGGTCACCGATGAGCGGCCTCCTACCCCCGGATGCACGCCCGCTCCCAGTTCAGGCCGGCGCAGCGAGGAGAGCCCATGCTTTGTCCCACATGG
>SJYQ01027107.1:0-16991 GCA_006410935.1 Redunca redunca
AAATGTTCTAGGCTCTGTCTGTCTTTTGTTGGGATCGAGTGGATGGCTTCGGGAAAGAGGGGAGCACAGCACAGATGATTCTGGAATGGAAGCTGGAGTGACATGTCTTGTGTTCTGTGATGTCCCACTGTTCCACACTCCCTAGCCGCAGAAGAAGCTCTTGTTAAAGGCTTGTATCCAGGAGTCTGTGAGCATCCACGAGGGCTGGGGAACTCAGGGAGCCCATAGCTAGTCCACTCAGCTTTACCCAGGCCTTGCTGTGTGGTCTTAGGCAGGTTCTCCTCCTTTGGACCTCAGGTTCGTCCTCTGTAAGGCGGCTTCTCCCGGGGTAATGCTAGGATTGGTTCCAGGTGCTCAGCAGCAGGGGCCATAGAGAGTGGCTGAAACATCACCCCAATGTCTCCATGGGTGTGTGTGAGGGGTCAGCTTCCTTCCCACCTGAGTTCCTCAGGGGATCCCAGGATGCTCATTGAACATTCTCAAGAAGGGCTTTGGCTGTTCACTTCAATGACAACCAAATGTTGAACTGGCTCCCTTCCTTTGATTTCTCCAAAGCATCCACTCACATGGGGACTAGTGTGGGGACAGCTTGACTGGTGATTTGGGGGCAGCCATGGGGCCTCATGGAGAAGGCAATGGCACCCCACTCCAGTACTCTTGCCTGGAAAATCCCATGGACGGAGGAGTCTGGTAGGCTGCAGTCCATGGGGTCGCTGAGAGTTGGACATGACTCAGTGACTTCACTTTCACTTTTGATTTTCATGCATTGGAGAAGGCAATGGCAACCCACTCCAGTGTTCTTGCCTGGAGAATCCCAGGGACGGCGGAGCCTGGTAGGCTGCTGTCTATGGGGCTGCACAGAGTTGGACACGACTGAAGCAACTTAGCAGCAGCAGCAGCAGCAGCAGCATGGGGCCTCATATCCCCACCTAACAGCTCTGACGAGAATTGAGAACCGAATAGTAAACACTCCAATTCCAAAATGTCCCTTGACCATTCCCAGCTCAGGGAATGTTTTCTTAGCCAACTTTTCCTCCTTGGGTCCTCCCTTCATGTCACTGGTCCCTATCCTGCTTCTTTCTCTCATTGTGAACAACCTTCTTCCCATCTCCTGGGGCACCCCTGGAAACTCAGTCTTTCTTTACTATACCAGCAACTCTGAACTTGTATTTCTGTCCACCTCAGTGGTTCTCAACACTGGCTACCCATTAAAATTGCCTGGAGAATTAAAAACAAAAACCAATTGTTTGGATGCCTGTTCAGAGCAATTAAATCAGAAATTCAAGAAAGGCTATCAGTTGTAACTGACAATCAGAACATCACAGCTTAATAGTTTAACAACTTTATTATTCCTTTCCTGTTCACATCACATCTGATGGAGATGGGGTGGCACTCTTAACAATGATTCAGGGATCTAGTCTCCTAGGTTATTACAAGGGGAGCTGGGAAATGTAGTCTTTCTCAGTGTTCCAGAAGAGGAAACAGGGTCTAACCAGCCTCTCTGAAGCTGAGAGTGGAACCTGGGATGCACTATGTTTTAAAGTGCCCCAAGTGATTCTAAGTGAAAGTGTTAGCTGCCCAGATGTATCCGACTCCTTGCAACCCTGTGGACTGTAGTCCATCAGGCTCTTCTCTGTCCATGGGATTTTTCAGCCAAGAATACTAGAGTGGGTTGCCATTTAGTGATTCTAATGTGTTGCCAAATCTGCCAGCCACTGCCTGTCTATTTTGCCCATACCCTTCAGGTGGAGGGAATTTCCTTTTAGCTCCAAATTGGCACCAAAGTATTTTCCTAATAAAGACAGTTGAATTTCTTTCTTTCTTTCTTTTTTTTTTTAAGTCGCTCAGTCCTGTTGACTCTTTGCGACCCCATGGACTGTATAGTCCATGGAATTCTCTAGGCCAGAACACTGGAGTGGGTAGCCTTTTCCTTCTCCAGGGGAACTTCCCAACCCAGAGATAGAACCCAGATCGCCCACATTGCAGCCGGATTCTTTACCAGCTGAACCACAAGGGAAGCCTGACAGTTGAATTTCTAAAGGGAATTCTGCTGCCAGTGTTTTTTGTTTTTTTTTAATCCTTTCCCTTCTTGGCACAGTAGCCTGTGCTTCGAAGGGCAGAAAGGATTCTTATCATATCCTGTGCTATGCTCAGTTGTTCAGTTGTGTTCAACTCTTTGCAGCCCCACAGACTTCCAGGCTCCTCTCTCCATGGAATTTTCCAGGCAAAAAATACTGGAGCAGATTGCCATTTCCTACTACAGGGGATCTTCCTGACCCAGGGATTGAACCGGTATCTCTTGTGTCTCCTGCATTGGCAGGCGGATTCTTTACCACCAGCACCACCTAGGAAATTCATAATCATTATAACTAGGCTCAAACACATCTTCATTAATCAAAATAGGAACCATTACATCCAACACATTTTTGCTAATGAGAAATAAGTTTATTTATTCCTGTTGCATAAAACTCCCTGCTTCAGGATTCAGTGAGCTCTTGGAAAGTATTTTCTGCCTCCTGCTGGTTGTGGAAATGTTTTCCCTGCAAAAAGTTGTCAAAATGCTTGAAGAAGTGGTAGTCGGTTGGCGAGAAGTCAGGTGAGTATGGCGAATGAGGCAAAACTTCATAGGCCAATTAGATCAACTTTTGAAGTGTTGGTTATGCAGTGTGTGGTCAGGTGTTGTGGAGAACTGGGCCCATTCAAGGCCAGCTGCAGGCATTGAAGTTTTCAGTGCATCTCATTGATTTGCTGAGCATACTTCTCAGATATAAGGGTTTCACCGAGATTCAGAAGCTGTAGTGGATCAGATAGGCAGCAGGCCACGAAACAGTGACCATGACTTTTTGGTGCAAGTTTGGCTTTGGGAAGTGCTTTGGGGCTTCTTCCCAGTCCAGCCCCACTGAGCTGGTCATCATTAGTTATCATATAAAATCCACTTTTCATTGCATGCCACAATCCAATTGAGAAATGTTTTGTTGCAAAGAATAAGAGAAGACAACACTTCAAAATGACCATTTTTTTTTGATTTTTAGTCACCTCATGAGGCATCCACTTATGGAGCTTTTTCACCTTTTCAATTTGCTTCAAATGCCAAACGACCAAAGAACAGTTGACGTTGAATTCTTTGACAACTTCTCATGTAGTTGTAAGAGGATCACCTTCAATGACCTTCTCAATTGGTCGCTGTCAACTTCTGACGACTGGGCACTGCGATCTTCTTCTTCAAGGCTCTTGTCTCCTTTGCTAAACTTCTTGAACCATCACTGCACTGTACATTCATTAGCAGTTCCTGGCTCAAGTGCTTTGCTGATGTTGCATATTGTCTCTGAGGCTCTGTGACCCAGTTTGAACTCAAATAAGAAAATTTCCTGAATTTGTTTTTTGTCTCACATCATTCCCCTAGCCTAAAACAAATGTAAAATAAACAGCAAGTAATGTCATTAGCCAAAAAAAAAAAAAGACCCACAAAATGGGAAATGCACATTAAAATGATGTATAACATAACCACATTTATTCAAGAATGTATTTCAATATCAAACAGCAAATTTCAGCAATGCAAATCCACAATTATTTTTGCACAAACCTAATAGTAAGGAACGTTTCAAGTTACTCTCTTATTTTTTTTCTTAGTCTTGTTTGTTTATTCTAGAAGGGGGAGCTCCAGGTTCATTTTGTCAGAGTATTCCCTCTTCCAAGTGGGATCTTAACTGGAATTGCATTAAAATAATCCACAATGACAAACCTAGACAGTGTATTAAAAAGCAGAGATGTGACTTTACTGAAAAACACCCTTATAGTCAAAGCTATGGTTTTTCCAATAGTCATGTACTGATGTGAGAGGTGGACCACAAAGAAGGCTGAGAGCCAAAGAACTGATGCTTTCAAATAGTGGTGCTGGAGAAGACTCTTGAGGGTCCCTTGGACAACAAGGAGATCAAACCAGTCAATCCTAAAGAAATCAACTCTGAATACTCATTGGAAGGACTGGTACTGAAGCTAAAGCTTCAATACTTTGGCCACCTGATGTGAAGAGCTGATTCATTGGAAAAGACCTTGGTGCTGGGAAAGACTGAAGGCAAAAGGAGAAGGGGGTGGCAGAGGAAGAGATGGTTAGGTAGCATCACTGACTCAATGGACATGAATTTGAGCAAACTCCAGGAGATGGTGGAGGACAGAGGGACCTGGCGTGCTACAGCCTACAGGGTCTCAAAAAGCCAGACATAACTTAGTGACTGAACAACAATCTAGGAGGAATTAGGGCTCTTTANCAAAGTTTGAATTAGATTCCTTGCTAGGTTTAGTTATATAGGTGTCCTGCATTTTGCTGAGTATTTTGCCCTGGGGTTGCTATTGTGCAAGATTTCCCCCCCTATTATATCTTCTAATAAATTATCCAGTTCCTTTAAAAATTATAGCATGAACTTTAAGTCCAGTGGTCACCCATTATCTGTGGGGGATACGTTCCAAGACCCGCAGTGGATACCTGCAACTGTGATAGTATTGAACCCTATATATACTATTTTTTCCTATATATACTTACCTATGGTAAAGTTGGCACCCCACTCCATTACTCTTGCCTGGAAAATCCCATGGACGGAGGAGCAAGGGAGGCTGCAGTCCATGGGGTCGCTAAGAGTCGGACACGACTGAGCGACTTTACTTTCACTTTTCTCTTTCATGCATTGGAGAAGGAAATGGCAACCTACTCCAGTGTTCTTGCCTGGAGAATCCCAGGGACGGGGGAGCCTGGTGGGCTGCCGTCTCTGGGGTCGCACAGAGTTGGACACGACTGAAGTGACTTAGCAACAGCATGGTAAAGTTCAAGTTATAAGTTAGGCACAGTAAGAGATAAACAACAATAATAATAAAGTAAAATGATTTTATCAGTGTACTGTAATAAATGTCCATTCTGATTCTGTAGATCTTGGGTAGGACCAGAGATTTTGCATATCTAAACAGTTCCTGGTCATGCCTGTGTGCTGCTCTTCATGGAACACATGTGAATTAGCAAGTGTTCAAAGCAGAGGGTCTCAAACTCAGCATGTTAAAAACCACTTTGGGAAGTTGTACTCATCATAATGGGCCTCCCAAGTGGCTCAGTGGTAAAGAACCCACCTGCCAATGCAGGAGACACAGATTTGATTCCTGGTTTGGGAAGATTCCCCCAGAGAAGGAAATGGCAGCCCACTCCAGTATTCTTGCCTGGGAAATCCCATGGACAGAGGGCTATAGTCCATGGAGTTGCAAAATAGTCAGATACAACTTAGTGACTAAACAACAACTGCAATAAAAGTTATGTGCATGTGATCTCTCATATACATAAAATATCTTATTGTATTAATTTAATGCCTTTTCCATCTTAACTGAGCACTTATCACACAGTGTAGCCGTAACTTTTGCACTTTGAGGTGCAAGAGCAAAGCTGGAATATATTTCTTTTTCCTTCTTCACAGTCTCTGGGATAGAAGGTTCATTCTTACTATAGATCTTAGCAATCACAATGTTTGATTTTTTTTCTTTCCTTTTAAAGTTGAGCACATTCACCTTTTCACTTAAAGGAAGTATTCATGTTTTACAGCTTCTCTGTGGCAAACCTGAATAACCAGCATCACTTCTCTGATGCTTTGGGGTGATTTTGAGAAAAATAAACACAAGCAATGTGGTAGCAAGATAGTCGATCTTATTTAGAAGGCTACTTATTGACTATCAGCTAAGATACTCTGGGACAGGCATCATCACTCTTCTCAAAATGGCATGCAATTGAAAACTTGAAGATTGTTTCTTTCTGGAGCTTCCCATTTAATATTTTTGGACCATGGTTGACCACAGGTGATCAAAACCATGGATAAAGTTGGGGTGGATGTATTCATTCAACAACCATCTACTGAGCACCATTGATCAAGGCAGGGTCCCTACATCCAGAGGCCCAGAGTCTAAGATAGTGGATAGGAAGAAGGTGCTGATTAGCACTCTGTAATGAGAAGCTGTTATGGAAGCACCAAGAAATGGCTACTCAATCAACCCATGGGGGCATCAAAAAGCGTTTCCAAGAGGTGCTGATGCTGGAGTGAACTCTTAAACATACGGGGATGTTTACTAAGTGAATGAATGAATGCTTGTTGTTCCCTGGAAAAGGATAAGTATTTTGGTATTTTTGATATTGAATTTCTTCTACTCCAGAATCCTGGCTCCGAGTGTGTATGCACATATGTGAGGGGAGGGTGGTGGTCGTGGAGTTTTTGCTTAAGGCACAGGTCACTGATTCCCCTCTACCTTCCAGTCACAAATGTCCCAGTTAGGGAGTGTCCCTCACCTGTTTGTCAGCCCACCCTGGTTTGGGGCCAGACTTAAGACACCCAGACTTCCTGGATTAAGATACTTCCCCTCTTACTGCCTGTCAGGGTTAAGGTGTGTCTCCATATACTTACTTAATGCAGAAGATGAAGCTGTGTTCTTCTAAGAGAGACAGTGGGAAGAAATGAGACTACCCAGAAGCCAACCTCTGAAATGTTATACTGCCTTCAGCTCTCATTTCTTCTCTGCTACACAGCCTCCTGGGTCAGTGAATCCACAGCCTCAGTTACCTTGCGTGCTTCAGTTATACTTTAAGACTCCCAAACCCTATCTGCAACTGCTCATGAGACGTATCTCCACGTACATGAACTTCTTTTTTTTTGTCACCTGTGCCGCGTGGCATGTGAGATCTTACTTCCCCGACCAGGGATTGTGCTCATGCCCCCTGCATTGAGAGTGTGGAGTCTTGACCACCAGTCCCTGGAAGAACTTTAGAATTTCTAAGTCCCTTAGAAAATTTCCAAGACCCAAAGGCCCAGTTTCAAGTGCCTGCTGTTCACTTTCTCTGTGACCCTCCAAGAACCCCATCGACTCCATCTGGACTCTGTGGTCATTGTTTATATGGTTCCTGGTCTCCCCATAACTAAGAGTTCCTAGAGGGCAGAGGCCAAGCTTTCTTGTCCTTTGGCACAAAGCCTTAGTATATACAATTATAATCAAGCGAAAACCATTTCTTTGAACAAATAAAAACAATCGGCTGACATCTGTAGACATCTTCTTCCCTTAAATATTTATGAGTTGGGCAATGATCTCTGTCCTTTTGAACAGGAAAGGGTTTTATAACATGCAGTGTGATGTCTCTCTTTTACAGGGAGGAAGTAGACCCGGGCTGTGTAAGTTCTGAATTCTGAAACTGGTTAGGAACAGAGACTTCATTCTTTTTATTACCATATAACTTAATAAAACTTCAGCATAAATTTATGAAGAAGGGCTTAGAAACACCTTGAAGTAAGACCTTTCTGGGACAACACAAAAGGATACAGGTAAATTTGGCCCAAGTTAAGTAAACTTTAAAGGCACGTACAAACACTCCCAGCTACATCCCCACACCTGGGAGGGGTCCAGTCAGCTAGAGAGATGTTTCAATCTACTTGTTCATTTCAATAATGACCGTAATAGTTATGAATAACAATAGCCATTTTCAGGACTTCAGCCATGAGTGAATTAGAAAAATTATTCTAGGCTAATGAATCAAGCAGAAATGCTATCAGGAAGTGAGCCCTGAAGGGAAGTGTATGGACAGTTGCCTGAAGATGGAGCTGACGATTAAGAGGGTTCATTGAACCCACTTAACCCAGGACATCTTTCAGTTGGCAGGAGTCCAGCTCGTGGAAGCAGTGGAACGTCCTCGAAAAATGCCATCCTGGAGCCGCAGTGCACTGTGGGAACCAAATATGCCAGCTGTGAGGCATGAGTGTACACCTCTGACCGCCGTCCCCAACCAAAGAGTAGGCAGTATCTGGGTGTTTATATTTGTCTCCTCTCTTATTTAATGAGTGCAAGTCTTGGCACAGTGCCTGACAATTTCACAAATAATCTGAGTGTTTCAGCCTGCTCCCACCCATTTTTATTTTTATCGGGGCTTGGTTTCCCTTCCAGAAAGAGATCTTCCTTTCTCTCTGCTGTTTCCCATAAACCTGCCCTCATGCTGTGTAGTATTAGTACTCAAGTATTGGTCTGTGGACCATTTCACTGGCAGCAAGATGAGAAAATTAAGAACAAAAGGAAAGTTTATCATTAAGCTGAATATATCTACTTTTAAGGATTATCCTTTACTGTGATGTGATTATGAATTTTATTTCATCACACACTGATGTTAAGAAACACCCCATTATTTTTCTAACCTGAATAAAATCTTTCCCTGAATCCCTGCTCATCGAAGTGGAAAGAAATGAGATCTCAACCCTATTTTGGAGAGTTTCTTCACTTTCCCAGAGTTGTACAAAAATTAAAGGACCTTACATGGTGCCTGGAAAATGAGAGTCCAGGGTTTTAGTTCAGGTGGAGTGAACAAGGTACCTAGTGCTTTTATTTATTTATTTAATTTTAAAATTTTAGAATGCTCTCTATTTTGACACTTACAGGGCATGGCTGAGGCACGTTCACAAGCATTTGTTAGAAGTTATGTGCAAAACGAATTCTCTTGGGACTTCCCTGGTGGTCCAGTGGTAAAGAATCCCCCTTCTAATGCATTGGACCTGGGTTCAATCCCTGGTACGGGAACTAAGAACTAAGATCCCACATGCCTCGGGGCAACTAAGCTCACATGCTACAATGAAGACCCAGCACAGCAAACAAGAAACAACCTTCTCTCACTCTCCAGCTGCTCTTCTTTCCCTCTGTACTTGCTGCTACAGAACGGTCCCTATGTGTCTTCATGGGCTTCCCCAGTGGCTCAGTGGTCAAGAACCTGCCAGAAATACAGGAGAGGCAGGTTTGATTTCTGGGTTCGGAAGATCCCCTGGGAGAAGAAATGGCAACTCATTCCAGTATTGTTGCCTGGGAAATCCCATTAACAGAAGAGCCTGGCAGGCTACAGTTCAAGGGGTCACAAAGAGTCAGACACGATTGATCATGTACACTCATGCATGTATCTTCATATCTACAAATCCTCAGTTGTTTTGAAAATGCAGACAAAGTTTTAGGGATCTGCTTCAAAATATGAATTAAGCTTCTATGCACTAAATCACTAAGACATCAAAACTCAGGGGAACCTTGTGCTTTTAAACAATGAGATCCAATGTGAAACAATTTTCATTGCATTGCTGGGACTTGTGGGAAGGGAAATCTCAAAGAGGCCACAAAACAAAACAGTCCTCTTAGGCATGGTGAATGGACAGGAAAGGTGGAGTTGTGCTAAAGGCAAATGCCAATATTAGCATCACATTTGGTAAGTTAGATATTAACCCAGGGTCAAGGTAAGGCAACCTAAGATTCTTGTATGTTAGGGACCTGGTCCCAAGTTGCTATCCTACTCTGGACCTCTCTGGACAGAAGCAAATGCAAATTGTTTCTGGAAGAAAATATTCTCAATTTCAGCCTCCAGATTTTCCATAGATTCATCCAAACACAAGCTCACAACGTGAGATCACAAAACACAGAGAAACAGACCACCATGAGCAACAGTCAACATAAACAATATATTTATAGTTCCAAAGACTTCTGATATTAGCCACAAAATGTAAACTAACCATGTGTGTGTAAATGTTTAATGAAATAAAAAGATGGCATTATAAAAATTAACAAGCGACAAGACACTAGAATGGTCAGTTTTGTAAGAGAACCATCCAGAACTTATAGAAATTAAAAAAAATACAATGATTAAAACAAAAACTAATTGGAGGGAGCTAACAGCAAATCAAACACAACTGAAAAGAGATCAATGAATAAAAAAGCTGCTCCCTTAAATATGGTCCTTGGATTAGCAGCATCATCACCCTGGGAACTTGTTAGAAACGCAGACCCTCAGGCCCTATCCAAAACTACTGAATCAAATTTAAATTTTAAGGACGTCCCTAGTGGTCCAGTAGCTAAGACTCCACACTCCCAGTGCAGGGGTCCCAGATTCGACCCCTGGTCAGGGAACTAGATTCCATGCGCCACAGGTAAAAGCTCACATGCCGCAAATTACAATTCTGTGTGCCCCAGTGAAGCTCGAAGGTCCTGAGTGCTGCAGCTGAGACCCAGTGTAGCCAAACAAATATTTTTTTTAAGGATTTTGTAGTTTAACAAGATTCCTTGGTAATTAATAGGCATTTTCAAGTTTAAGAAGTACTAAACTAGAAGATAGAGCTGAAGAAATAAAACAGAATAACAGAGAGATAAGAAGGGAAATATGAGAAGGTAAAAGCAGGTATAAAGGTAAGGTCTAAAAATTTTTTATCCTGATCAATGGAGACATTAAAAAGAGTGAAGTACAGAAAATATTTGAAGATAAATATTTTTCAAGAACAGATATAAGGATTTGTACCGAACAAGAAAAATTTGGGGACTTCCCTGCTGGTCCCTGGCTTAGGCTCTGAGCTCCCAATGCAGGGAGCCTGGGTTCAATCCCTGGTCAGGGAACTAGATCCCACATGCCACAACTAAAAAGATCCTGCATACCACAAGAAAGATCCCAGGTGCTGCAACTAAGACCCAGCTCAGCCAAATAAGTAAATATACATATTTTTAAAATTTGAAGTTTGCAGCCAGGAGTAAAACTTCAGGACACCAAAAGAAATAGAAAAGCAGTCTGAGAAAAAAAGAGCACATTACTCAGTCTGACACCAGCAACACTTACAGCTAGAAAACCAAACAGTAGTATTTCCAGAATGCCGAGGGAAAATGGCTGTAAACCTAGGATTGTATATCCAACAAAATCCTTCCAAGAATTTTGATAAAGTAGTGTTTTTCAGATAAAAACTGACAGACTTTACCATTTACATGATGTTTTAAAAAGAAAAGCTAATATGTAAGAATCCAAGTTAATGTTGTTTATGTAAAATAGCAATGAGCAATAATATCTAGTTTGTACCTTCCCACAAAGAAAATTCTAGGCCCAGATGTCTTCACTGATGATTTCTACCAAACATATAAAACATTTACCAGTTATACATAAACTCTTCCAGAAAATTGAAGGTGAGGGACCACTTCTCTGCATCAGTTCAGTTCACTCAGTCGTGTCTGACTCTTTGCGACCCCATGAACCGCACCATGCCAGGCCTCCCTGTCCATCACCAACTCAAATCCATGTCCACCCAAACCCATGTCCATCAAGTCATGCCATCCAACCATCTCATCCTCTGTTGTCCCCTTCTCTTCCTGCCCTCAATCTTTCCCAGCATTAGGGTCTTTTCAAATGAGTCAGCTCTTCACATCAGATGGCCAAAGTACTGGAGTTTCAGCTTCAACATCAGTCCTTCCAATGAACACCCAGGACTGATTTCCTTTAGGATGGACTGGTTGGATCTCCTTGCAGTCCAAGGGACTCTCAAGAGTCTTCAACACCACGGTTCAAAAGCATCAATTCTTCGGTGCTCCCCTTTCTTTATAGTCCAACTCTCACATCCATACATGACCACTGGAAAAACCACAGCCTTGACTAGACAGACCTTTGTTGGCAAAGTAATGTCTCTGCTTTTTAATACACTATCTAGGTTGGTCATAACTTTCCTTCCAAGGAGAAAGCGTCTTTTAATTTCATGGCAGCAATCACCATCTGCAGTGATTTTGGAGCCCAGAAAAATAAAGTCAGCCGCTGTTTCCCCATCTATTTTCCATAAAGTGATGGGACTGGATGCCATGATCTTACTTTTCGGAATGTTGAGCACCTTTAAGCCAACTTTTTTACTCTCCTCTTTCATTTTCATCAAGAGGCTCTTTAGTTCTTCTTCACTTTCTGCCATAAGGGTGGTGTCATCTGCATATCTGAAGTTATTGATATTTCTCCTGGCAATCTTGATTCCAGCTTATGCTTTTCCAGCCCAGCGTTTCTCATGACGTACTCTGCATATAAGTTAAATAAACAGGGTGACAATATACAGCCTTGACGTACTCCTTTTCCTATTTGGAACCAGTCTGTTGTTCCATGTCCAGTTCTAACTGTTGCTTCCTGACCTGCATACAGGTTTCTCAAGAGGCAGGTCAGGTGGTCTGGTATTCCCATCTCTTTCAGAATTTTCTACAGTTTATTGTGATCCATAGAGTCAAAGGCTTTGGCATAGTCAATAAAGCAGAAATAGATGTTTTTCTGGAACTCTCCTGCTTTTTCCATGATCCAGCAGATGTTGGCAATTTGATCTCTGGTTCCTCTGCCCTTTCTAAAACCAGCTTGAACATCAGGAAGTTCATGGTTCACGTATTGCTGAAGCCTGGCTTGGAGAATTTTAAGCATTACTTTACCAGCCTGTGAGATGAGTGCAATTGTGCAGTAGTTTGAGCATTCTTTGGCATTGCCTTTCTTTGGAATTGGAATGAAAACTGACCTCTTCCAGTCCTGTGGCCACTGCTGAGTTTTCCAAATTTGCTGGCATATTGAGTGCAGCACTTTCACAACATCGTCTTTCAGGATTTGAAATAGCTGAATTTCATCACCTCCGCTAGCTTTGTTGATAGTGATGCTTCCTAAGGCCCAGTTGACTTCACATTCCAGGATGTCTGGCTTTAGGTGAGTGATCACACCATTGTGGTTATCTGGGTCATGAAGATCCTTTTTGTACAGTTCTTCTGTGTATTCTTGCCACCTCTTCTTAATATCTTTTACTTCTGTTAGGTCCCTACCATTTCTGTCCTTTATTGAGCCCATCTTTGCATGAAATGTTCCCTTGGTGTCTCTAATTTTCTTGAAGAGATCTCTAGTCTTTTTCATTCTATTGTTTTCCTCTATTTCTTTGCACTGATCGCTGAGCAAGGCTTTATCTTTCCTTGCTATTCTTTGGAACTCTGCATTCAGATGCTTATTTCTTTCCTTTTCTCCTTTGCTTTTCGCTTCTCTTCTTTTCACAGCTATTTGTAAGGCCTCCCCAGACAGCCATTTTGCTGTTTTGCATTTCTTTTTCTTGGGTATGGTCTTGATCCCTGTCTCCTGTACAGTGTCACGAACCTCCATCCATTGTTCATCAGGCACTCTGTCTATCAGATATAGTCCCTTAAATCTATTTCTCACTTCCACTGTGTAGTCATAAGGGATTTGATTTAGGTCATACCTGAATGGTCTAGTGGTTTTCTCCACTTTCTTCAATTTCAGTCTGAATTTGGCAATGAGGAGGTCATGATCCGAGCCACAGTCAGCTCCTGGTCTTGTTTTTGCTGACTGTATTAAAGAATATAATCATTCTGATTTCGGTGTCAACCATCTGGTGATGTCCGTGTGTAGAGTCTTCTCATGTTGTTGGAAGCAGTTGTTTGGATTCCCTGCATAACATCAATTTCTGATTAAAAAAAAAAAAAAACCTCAGTAAGCTAGGACTAGAAGGGAATTTTCTCAACCCAGTAAAGGGCCTCTATGAAAAGCATATATATTGTATGTGTTCTTTTCAGATTCTTTTCCATTCTAGATTATTATAAGATATTGAATTCTGCATAGTTCCCTGTGTTATACCATGAATCCTTTTATTTCTTTTCTATGTAGTAGTGTGTATCTGTTAATCCCAAATTCCTAATTTATCTCTCCTCACCCTTCCCCTTTTGTAACAGAAAGATTATAGAAAATCTCTTCAGTAGACTTCAATGGATTAGGATCACAGCATCTAAATTTTTGTAGAAGGGTAGTTTAGGGAAGGACCTAAATCTTAAATCATTTATTTTCACCATCAATACTCTTTTTGGTGTTAAAATATTTCTCTGAAAGAAACAAATGAGACGATAAAGGATAGTTTATTATTACAGTTAATGTCCCAGTTTGACAAAACAGAACATGAGCCATGTTGATGTTCCCCTAATTTTTATCTCTCAGCAGGTTCCCAGGCTGGAAACTTCCTCTCAGGATGGGTGAACAGTGGCTTGTTGCAATTCTTTTGTTCAAGGGCCTCTCGTAGCTCACAGAGCTGAAGCTATTTGGGTGTACAAATATAAAACCAAGCTATATCAAGATGAGGGACTGCAGAGTGATAGCTGGTTAGGAGCTGGACTTCCTCCCCTGCCCAGGCTGGCTCTGTGACAGTGCTGGGAGCTAGGTCACTGTGGCAGCGTCTGTGAAGGATGCTCAAGTTTCTAATAAATCCATAGAAACTTGGAATCTTGAGGATGTCAATCCTAGGCTACCTTGGAGAGAGTTTTATCTCTGAAAGACATAAAGTCTGGGATTTCCCTGGCAGTCCAGCAGCTAAGACTCTGAGCTCCCAATGCAGGAAGCCCAGGTTTGATTCTTGGTCAGGGAACTAGATCCCACATGCCTCAACTGAGAGTTTGCATGCAACAACTAAAACCCAGTGCAGCCAAATAAATAAATAAATATATTTTTTAAAAGACGTAAAATCTCTTTAGTGGAAACATTGTCTGAAAATGGGCAAAGGGTGGGCCTGGGATGACTTGGCTGAGTCCCTACCAAAGCTCTGGCTGCTGTAGGTGACAGGTGGAGAGGACAGGAAGGTTCTTTCCCTCCTGAGAAGCCCCCGTTCTCACCAGCCTCTAGCTGAGGGATTTATCATGGGAGGAGCCTGCTTTGGAGGAACTTTTGAGGTCTCTCTGAGATCATCTGTAACTTACTGCTTTCTCTCTCCCCCAATATTTGGGCACACACTGTGCCAGGATCCTGGGCAGAGTCCCCAGAGCTCAGACCCGGGCTCCCTTTCCTCTTGGAAAAGGTAAGATGTGCTCCCCGTGTGACACCCACCACTCCCACCCTGCACTGGCTGCCACTTTCTGGTGAGTTTCCTTAGCATCATAAGATCAACTCCACCTTGCCCAGCTCCCTAGGCCCTCACTTCTGGGGCATTATAAGTGGTTTCTCCTCCTAAAGCCACAAGGGCAGGGATGGAGGCTATTGAGGACTTTGAGAAATGCTGACGGACAGGCCCTGGTGGGATTGAAATGGGTTCTACTATTTCTGAAAGCTGTTCAGCGATGAGTATCAGTAATTTAAAAAATATTTATGCCCTCTGACCTGGCACGTCCATATAAGCAAATCCTTCTGAAAGAAATCTCCAAATGCAGACAAAGCAGTGTGTGAAGATTCACCACAATGTTATTTATAATAGCAAAAATAGAAACAAGTATCTAGTGAGAGAGAATTAAAGTAAGTTGACATGAAATATTATGCAGCCGATAAACTTTAATTTAGAAAATGTTTGTAAAAACCTCATGCAAAAACATGAATGCTTAATGATATAATAATTAAGTGTGAAAAACAGGATATAAAATTGTATGACAAAATAATTTGTTAAAAACACATCAGCAAGTGATATGGAGAAAAAAAAACTGGACAGAAACAACAAAATGCAGTAACGATGGTCTCTGGGTAGCGGTGAGACATTGTCTCATCACAATGAGTGATATGTTTTTTCCTTTTTATCCCTCCATATTTCTAGGTTTTGTATACTGAGCAGCTCCTGGTTCATTTTTCAGAGAAAATAGAAAAAGGAAAAAAGTAGTAGTTCTGTTACTTTACCTCCCCTTCCCTCGTTCCAGGGGACCAAATTCAAGGTCACTTTCAGGTTCCCCTTAGGGTCCTGTCCTGTCCCCTCCCTTGCCTTTATTTACTTATTTATTTTAGATATTTTCATTAATTAATTAGGCTGCGCTGGATCTTAGTTGGGACATTTGGTATCTAGTTCCTTGACTGAGGATCGAACCCGGGCCCCCAGCATTGGGAAGACAGACCCTTAGTCACTGGACCACCAGGGAAGTCCCCCTCCTCCCTGTTAGAAGATATCCAGCTCCATCTGCGCTCTGTGTCTTCCTACCCACCTCCCAGCTGCCAGAACCCACAGGCAATCAATCCTTTCTTGACAAGGAAGGAGTCGAGATTTTTTCCATCCTCCTTCCAAAGCCTGGAATGCACGCTGAGTAGGAAGACTGATTCTGGACTCATGCAGCAGTGAAGGGTAGCTTGCAGTAGGCAGCAGCCAGCAGCAGCTGGCTTAGTTCCCTGACCAGGAGTCCTAACTGCTAGACCACTGGGCCTAAATCCCCAGTCCTTGCCTGCTTTGACAAGAAAGAAATCTGAAGAGGAGGCAGAAGGTAAAGAGAAAAGTAAATATTTATTGGAAAAGCACAGTACATGCAGAAAGAAGCACGGCGAACTCTGAGAGTCTTGAGAGCCGTGCCTTTGGGAAGTTTAAATCTTTTATAAAGAGGCAGTTATCCAGGTCTTTGTCTTCCCTCTGGCCAGCTGTCTTGTTTTGTCCCCCTGGCTAATTTGTCTCAGGACCCTCCCCCAGGTGAGCACACACCCCTCAGCCAAGATGGATTCCAGCCCAGAGGCCTATGGGGTGACCTCCCTTCCTTTTGCCTCCCTTGCCCCATTCAGATTCAGATTCAGTTCACTCTCTCAGTTGTGAGTGACTCTTCGCGACCCTGTGGACTGCAGCACACCAGGCTTCCCTGTCCATCACCAATTCCCAGAGCTTGCTCAAACTCATGTCCATCAAGTCGGTGACGCCATCCAACCATCTCATCCTCTGTCTGTCCCCCTCTGCTCCTGCCTTCAATCTTGCCCAGCATCAGGGTCTTTTCCAGTGAGTTAGTTCTTTGCATCAGGTGGCCAAAGTATTGGAGTTTCAGCTTCAGTCTCAGTCCTTCCAATGAATATTCAGGACTGATATCCTTTAGGATGGACTGGTTGGATTTCCTTGCAGTCCACGGGACTCTCAAGAGTCTTCTCTAACACCACAGTTCAAAAACATCAATTCTTCGGCACTCAGCTTCCTTTATAGTCCAACTCGCACATCCATACGTGACTACTGGAAGAACGATAGCTTTGACTAGACAGACTTTTGTTGGCAAAGTAATGTCTCTGCTTTTTAATATGCTGTCTAGTTTGGTCATAACTTTCATTCCAAGGAGCAAGCGTCTTTTAATTTCATGGCTGCAGTTACCATCTGCAGTGATTTTGGACCCCCCAAAAATAAAGTCTGTCACTGTTTCCATTGTTTCTCCATCTATTTTCCATGAAGTGATGGGACCAGATGCCATGATCTTAGTTTTCTGAATGTTGA
>SJYQ01027115.1:0-35056 GCA_006410935.1 Redunca redunca
GTGCAGTATTCATAGACCCATCAAAATAAGTAAGTAGTATCTCTGCCAAAATGCCTTGAAATAGGTCTACAGATGCACAACTGTTCTTTCTGCAGGCATGGATTCTCATGTAAACAGTCAATTCAGATTTATTCAGAATTATGTTTTGTGTTAAGGGCCTGTGTTGACATTAAAAAAAAATTAAGACCTTTTGCTGAAATAGCAGAGAATAACAACTATCTCCCTTAAGGTGTGAAGTTTAGGTGTAACTCCAGTCTGTATGTTGAAATTACCTTTTTTCAAAACTTGATATAAAGCTTACAATTTATATGGCAGCAGTAAGATGTGTCAGCAATGAGGAAACACTCATATGTGCACACGGAAGATCAGTTCTCTGTTTTAAGTTACAGAATGTGGCTTCTTAATGTAATTGTAAAATTGTCATCAAGTGAAGATTGTGAAAATAATTGTTCATACATTCTGGCTCAGTGTCTTTAATGGTTTATGTGAAAGTGCATTCAACCATTCCATGGTTAATCTGTCTTGCTTTTTTGCAGTAATGTATACATTTGATCATAAATGGCTTTTCATTATACATACACACGACCACCCATAATTCAGAAAATTTAGTTTACATGTTTTTGCAGAACTGAAATGTGGATGAGTATAATAGACTCAAAATAGGAAAAATTAATTTTGCATATTTTTAAATAGGGATCTTGATGTGAAATTCTGTGACAATTTTGTTTATTGAAAAAGTTTTATTGATGAATGCTGATTTTTAAGGTGGAAATACTACTGCTGTTCCTCTTATGCTTTCTTATAGACTTTTTACTGTTGGCTTAAGAGGCATTATTGAAAGTTGGCTTTAACATTTTGTCATACCTATGAGTTTTACAATTGAGATGATAATCTATTTTGATTATCAGTCTTCTATGACATAGCATTTCCACATGAATATATATGTATATACTTAGCAAGTAGAAAGTACATATTTTCAGAATGTAAAGCAGATTATCAAAAGATTTTTCACAGTTACAAAAATTTGGTAAGATACAATTCGTGAAGCCATGAAGCCATGACTTTAAATTTTGTTAGACTTTATCTCTGTGATCTGAGATTGACTCATTTTTTAAATGTAGGCAAGGGAAATTTTTGTGTTCCATAAGCATTTTTTCATTTTAAGAAGTATGGATAATATTTACTCACACATGGGAATAAGAACTTGGATCATTATTATTGTGGCAGGCCATGGCATTTGTTTATAGTTATCTTCATTACTGTGATCTGGCTTTTATTGTATATTAGACTGCTATTTATGAATAAAGCTGTGCTCGTGGTTTTGTTTGTAGTAATGTGATGATGTGACAGCTTTCTTGATTTGTGTTTCCAAAACACAACTTTAGAAAGGTAGGTAGGCTGAGTTTTAGTCTCAGTTGTGCAGTTTTTCAGATATTCAGCATCTTCTTGAAGGAGTTCACACATGCCGGTCAGTTTGTAAACCTAAAAAATGGAAGGGAATGGCAGCATTGGAGAGGGAAAGCACTCATTTAGATAACATCAGAAAGAAAGTTACTTCATCTAGCTAAACTGGAGCGGTTTTATTTAGACTGTTCTTGGAATAAAAACAGTGCAAAGTATAAAAATTCAGAGAAGACATCTTGGTAGTGCCATTTGTTGGAAATCAGAATAACTTGATCCATTTACTGTTTGATATTTTAAAAAAGAAAACACTGTATAATTATAAGGCAAAAGACAAAGGGCAATAAGTAGAAGAATAACTGTTTCCCTGTCCCAGTGGTGCTCCATGGACCTCGTTCCAAACTCTGGCTTCCCTTCATGCCTCTCTGCCTGGTCCTGCCTTTAAATCTTGTTCTGTGGCCCTAACATTCCCTATGGTCTGTGGGACTCTGTCAGACACACGGAGGAAATTGACCTGCATGTGTTGAGTCTGCTGTTTTGTTCCATCTCTTGCCCTTTCCTCTCTTCCCATCTTCAGGTATTTTGTAATGGGCCTTTTCTCTTAATCCAAATTACTTGAATAGTAGATATTCCACATACTGTGGCAAGTTGTTGAGGGGTCAATTCCTGGAAAGCGTTTTGGGGAATTTCTCAAAACCCTTAGATTGGAGACTCTTGTGCTTTCTGCCAGATTGCCTCTGACTCTTGGGAATGAAAACAAACAAACAAACAAACCCCCAAAACCAGAGCTGTCTTTCAGTGTATTGTCAATTTATATAGTATTTGTGCAGACAAAGTACAGGTAGAGAAATTATGGAAAGATATCTAATATCTTGTAAGCAAGATGATTGTCGCTAAGTAGAATATTAAGTAAAAGGGATTCATGCCACTAGTGTTTCTAGCTGAGAGAGGCTGCTATATCAGTGATAACTGTCATGTTTAGTTCTTGGAATATTAAATCATGCCATTTTTTTTGCTGTGTGTCAGGAAGAGCTCATTGTGAATTTACTGATGTTAAAATCGGTTGAGTTTTCCCATGTATTTGGTTTTCCGTTTGAATTTAGTAAAACTGCATTAATTCAGTGTCACTAACTGAAACTTTGACTAAATTTCCTTTTTTGGTGGCTGGAGTTTACATCGGCACTGGATGTGACAAAAGGGGTCTGCTGATCTAATTAATACTATAAGCAACATGATTTGGTCATAGATAATAGAGAACAGATTTTTATCAGGACTTACTGAACAACATGCAAATTAATACTGTTAATTACAAATTAGATTCATCTATTCATTAATCCTTTCAAGATTTCTACTTTAAAGTAAATATAACACAAGTGCATTATTTTTGAAACATTTTGTCAGCTTAAGGCAACAGTTGCCGCCAGGATCCTGGGAAACTCCAGTGACTCTTAAAGTGCCATCAGTTAGAAGAATTAACATTTAAAAAATAATAGTTTTTTGGGAACTGTGGGAAGAGCCTCTGCTTTAAAGAACAGTCTATATTAAGGCATCCAGTTAAAATGTGGAAAAAAAGCAAACACCTTAGAAGCTAGTTTCAGGTTTACGGTCACATTTGTTTATATTAGTTTAGAAATATGTCTTGTAAAACTTTATTTATGATGTGTTTTTATTTGTAATTTTAGAGATATGAACTATGACTTTGATATAGTGTGCATTTGTAACTTTTATAATTGGCCTCTTATGCTTCTCCTTATCTTTTTTTGTGGCAGCCATGTGTAAAGTTGAAACTGATTATGAAACCAAATAAAGAATCCATTTAGAGTGACCTCCTTGGAAGACAGCATTTTTCTAGACCTACTTTCCTTTCAGCAAATCCAGTTAAATTACCATTTTGAAACTTTGGTGTAAATATTGGACACTTCTAGAAATGTAAAAAAATGATTCACGATATTGAACTTAGATAAAATCTAGCAAATCCTTTTGTTAATTTTTTCAACAACTTTCTAGAGTCACATTCTGTTGATGTTTAAGAGGAATTCAGTGAGATTTTGAGTTCTAGCTTCCTGTAATCCCACTGTTACGTGTTATAACGTCACAGGCTAGTCCTATATGTAAACAGGCAGCAATTGTACTCATCAGTCACGGGTGAGAACAGAGGATCATGAAATGCGAATAGAGAGCTGGGAAGGTTACCCTTGATCCACTCACCTGGGAACCGCAGTTCAGGGCTGACACAGAATTACAAATGACAGTGTGTTAATAATGTATTTTCAGGGTCACTCAAGAATAGTCAGAACCATTAATACTGAAATCCATGAATGCCTTGGCTCTGCAGTGGTAGCTCATGTGACATTTTATAGTTGAAGAAATGGAGACAGAAAAGATAGAAGGGTTGGTCACGGGTGGGACTAGAATGGAGGTAAGTGTAAGCCCATTCTTCCCTTTAGCAAAGAGTCTCTTCTCTCTTGAGCATCTGTTTGGAACTGGCACTTCTTTTAGCAATACCTAGGATGTCACATTTTGTTTCAAAGTTTTCTTTACTGAATTACTGACTGTATAAAATAGTTTCATTAGAAGAAGCTTTTGATCTCTGTGTTTAGCAGAAATTTAAATTTTGATGATAAATATTATAAAATCTGGTTTGATCTTGGCATGAGGTTAACTAAGGAAAACTGTCAAACATTGTTTCCTATTCATGTAAATATGTACTCTGAAACAGAAATAGCATACTTTCCTGTTAAGGAATTTTTTATACTTTTATTTTGTAAAGTGTTATTGTAAGACTCTTTGTCTGAACTACAGATAACGACCCATGTTGTTATTCTGGTTTGAGGATTTTGTTAATTTCTAGAGAGAGCTCAAGTGAAAATAGGAGCCATTGCTTCTTAGGTGTTCTACTACTTTTTAAAGATACAGTCAAGTGGAAATGATGTATACTGAGACAGAGTTTCAGTTTGTAAACTGTCTTTAATAGTCTTTGCATTTTCAGCATTTTAAACCCATTTCATTTTATATTTCCATCTCCTGTATTCATACAGGCTGTATTCATTGGTAAGCTATCAATTATATTTTATATAAGAAATCAAATAAAAAATTTGATATTCCTCTGTGGTGAGGGATTCTGAATAATCGCTTTAAACAGAGGACTATCAACTTGAGGACTTAGAGCTATTAGTTTAGTTCAGTCGCTCCGTCGTGTCCGACTTTTAGCGACCCCATGGACTGCAACATGCCAGGCCTCCCTGTCCATCACCAACTCCTGGAGTTTACTCAGACTCATTTCCATTGAGTCAGTGATGCCATCCAACCATCTCATCCTCTGTCGTCCCTTTCTCCTCTGCCTTCAGTCTTTCCCAGCATCAAGGTTTTTTCAAATGAGTCAATTCTTCGCATCAGATGGCCAGAATTTTGGAGCTTCAGCTTCAACATCAGTCCTTCCAGTGAAAACCTAGGACTGATCTCCTTTATAATGGACTGGTTGGATCTCCTTGCAGTCCAAGGGACTCTCAAGAGCCTTCTCCAACACCACAGTTCAAGAGCATCAGTTCTTTGGCACTCAGCTTTCTTTATAGTCCAACTCTCACATCCATACATGACTACTGGAAAAACCACAGCCTTGACTAGACGGACCTTTGTTGGCAAAGTAGTGGCTCTGCTTTTTAATATGCTGTATAGGTTGGTCATAACTTTTCTTCCAAGGAGTAAGCATCTTTTAATTTCATGGCTGCAGTCACCATCTTCAGTGATTTTGGAGCCCCCTTAAAATAAAGTCTATCACTGTTTCCATTGTTTCCCTATTTATTTGCCATGAAGTGATGGGGCCAGATGCCATGATCTTAGTGTTTTGCATGTTGAGCTTTTAGCCCACTTTTTCACTCTCCTCTTTCACTTTCATCAAGAGCCTCTTTAGTTCTTCTTCACTTTCTGACATAAGAGTGGTGTCATTTGCATATCTGAGGTTATTGGTATTTTTCCCAGCAGTCTTGATTCCAGCTTGTGCTTCATCCAGCCCAGTGTTAATGTACTCTGCATATAAGTTAAATAAGCAGGGTGACAGTGTACAGTCTTGATGTACTCCTTTCCCTATTTGGAACCAGTCTGTTGTTCCATGTCCAGTTCTAACTGTTGCTTCCTGGCCTGCATACAGATTTCTCAAGAGCCAGACCCATTGCCGAATTTCAAATCCATTTCACAAAAGCATATTCAGGTATTTAAAAAATATATATATAAGCTCTGAGGAAGCAGTTATCAGTTGTTAAAATGCTGTTTATGGAATTGGATGGATTCCTTTTGAGACCATTATAGGGAAGATTGGAACCTTGTGTTTTTCTTTTTATTTCTCTAGTCTGTTCTTTTGCCTGACAGCAAAATATAGTCAACTCTATTTTAAAAGATGGTCTATCTGACTTTCTATGAACATTTATCCCTTGCAGCTGGAAATTCTGCATGCCTCTGCAAAAGAGAAAAATGAGTAGAAATCGAGATTTATGTTAACAGCTGCCTGGAGATTATGACATACTACCTTTCAGCATTTGTCAATTTCAGATACTTGCTGCAGTTGTGAAACCAGAAGAATGATGGTTGATATTCAGAGAGAATGTTTTATTCATATGCAGTTAAATTAAAAACAATTCCTGTCAGTTCAGGGATTCTAAGGGTTAAAGACTTTGGTGACTGTATAGCTCCCAGTTTTCTTTTTGGAAGGAGCAACTGCTTCTGATCTAAATTTTCAGTTGTCTACATGTAGTATTAGGATGTTTTGGAAATTATAGTATGTCATTGTCTAAACTATGTCTCCCAAGTTGTTGCATTTACTTGGAAGTTACATAAAATGATTTGTTAAAATATATATTCAAGGTTTTAGTTTGAAAAATATGGTCATTGAACCAGTAGTGCCAAGCTCAATGCCTTGCTCTTTATGCATTGAATAAATTCTTGTTGAATGATTTGGGCAATGCAAAATTATCAGGTGCCTCCAGAAGCCATAAATGGAGACACATTATATGTTTATATTGAGTTTATTATGTCAATTCTGATTCTCTGTAAATGGTTCTGCCTGGTTGATTGGAATGCTTCCTTCTCCAGCCACATCAGGGAATGGACTAGGAGAAGAAGGCATTACTAAGGTGACACAGTTAGATTGAGGGCAGTTTTGTTGTTTGGTCATTTGGACTGGCTTTATGCCAGCTGAGTTTAAAAGGCTAAATCCTTTTCAACTTAGCATATTAACTTGAAAGCTTTCTTTCAGTTTCTGCTGTATTTCTCCTTAGCCTGACCGATTTCTGACAAGTGAGAAAAGATGGGTTAATCATGCAGTGTTTGATTTATTGGGTGATTTATATGTTTTAATTATTGTCCAGGCATGGTCGCGAAGAGAAAAATAACCTGGCAAATTTCATGACAACAAAAAACAAAGCAAAAGCAAGACATGAAAAATCCAAACCAAAACAAAGTAAAATCCTCTTCCTTTGTTTGCATCTCAATTTATCATTTTCTCTAAAGCTTTTGTAATCCAGTAATGCAGCCCTCTTCAATATAATTTCCTGCCCTGCTCTGGCCCCTGCAGTGTCACTTGCTGCTATCTAGTGGGAAGATATATGGGCTGTGAGATGGTAAAAGGTGACTGATTCTTCTGACTTCTTATATTCTCCTAAGTGGACTTTACACCATCCTTTGACATTTGTATTTAAACGTCTTGTGAGCTATACCATTTTATCAAATTAAATTAAAAGCACAGTCTCTTAAAATAATAGAACCTGAGTCAGGGCTTCACGTTTGTGTTACAATTTTTTTTTTTTTACAAAGGAATTACATTTCTTTTTATTATTAAGCCTGGCATTGTTGGTCTGCTATGTATACTTAATGCTAATAAAGTACATGCATACCTTCTCTGTGTGGGTCTGACTATTGGCATGATAACAGTTCTCATTATTTAATTCTCATGATTACAGCTTTAGTTCAGATGTTACCTCCTGGGGGACCCACATCTCCTGATACCTTCAGCTGGGGTAGTGAAGGGGCTCAGTCCCTTCATATTCACAGTGGACACCTTGACTAGAGCATGTTGCTGTGATGGTTAGTTTGTCTGTCTGGCTCTCCTCCCAAGGAAGTGGAGAACCCGGAAGACTGGGGCTTGGTTCCATTTACTTTTGTATCGTTAGCCTACCCTAGATTGTTAAATAAATGAAATGATAGATCAAGGATAAGAGGGATTTAAAAATTTGAATTATAGAGTTCTTTTCTATTTTGACCTTTTTTTTGTGGATCTTAAATCATGGGTGGCTTATAAATGTGAGGAGTTTCTTAATTTGTAAGTGCCACTCCTGTAGAAGGGTTTTTTTCACATGAGTTTTGAAATGCTCTGTTCCATAGTGGGGGTCCTATGATTTCTGTGCAGTAACCAGCTTGCAGAAGCTGCAGGCAGTGGTGGCTTACCCAGGGAGTGTTTGGTTTTCAGTGAATGAGCGTCAGTCAAGGGTGCATAGGTTAGTTTACTCAAAGGCAGGGGAAGATTTTTCATGGGGAAGATTGGGGATGATGCTAGGTTGAGGGATGAACTATTGTGACAGGCATTGGGGAGGCCCAGGGTTCACTTACAGTTGTATTGCTTACTTTAAGAAACGTGCAAATCCAGATGAATAAAAGTTAATATATTTTGGAGTCAAAATAGAGAAGTAAAATGTACTGTAGCCCCAGATATGAGATGTCTGTGTAATAATAAGAAAGACTCTTTCAGGCCTGGAATGCAGGCTCCTTGTGAGTCAGCTCTCCTGATGGCACCTCTGCATGGTGAAGCCTTTGAGAAAAGTGGCTTTGGGGTCCATGTCAACAGGGCGGCAAGTGTGAGGAGGCGCCTGCTCTCCAAGGGCTCTTGTGGAGGACCACAGATGGATCTGCACTATCCCAGACTTGGTCATATGGCTCCACATTAAGGCAGGCCCGCCGGGGCTTTCCAGGCTTTGGTTTGTGAGCCAGGACTTAATGTGTGATAGAAATACGTTTCCGTTAAGGAAACTATAGATTCCTACATAACAATCTCATCATCGTCAACTTTTGCCCGTTTGCATTTAGCAGCCAAGAGGGAATCACTCTTGTCTTCACCTCCACATTCTACACGGGTGCTGTCTCTGCACAGACACTTCTAGAAACAGATGTGAAAAATTTGGAATATGTTGGGGGGGAAAAATAAAGAGATCCCCTCCCAGTGATTAAAGGATTTTAAGTTATGACAGCACCTGGGATTCTTCAGTCTTGAAAAGGTTGAGTGGTGATTTAACTATAGATTTCACATATTAAAAAGACTCTTTCTACAGTTTCTACATATAACATCACACTCAGATGTTATCCACCACCACTTTCAAGTGGATTAGAGAAAATACTATTCAGAAGCATTGGGGATTCAGGTGGTTTTTGTTTTTTTAACCAGTTAAGGACATTTAACACTGGCATGGATTGTGGGGATCTTCTGAATGGAGAGACCACATGATCCTCATTTATTTGAGTGTAAATGAGACCTAAGTCTAAAATTATGGATATTTGGAGTTAGACGAAACCTTGGAAATCTAACTCCTTTTTGTCCTGGAGTCGGTCCTCTGATTGTGAATGGGGGAGGGGGACGGGAGACCTTTTATCTCTCATACTTGCTCAAGTCTGAACCTAACAAAAATGAACAAATGAGACTCTTAGAATTGGAAGGTGCCCCAGAAATCTGGCTCAGGCCTTCTCCAGTATGGAACCCCTGTCCAGACTCTCTGTGGGATTGTTTCCCACTGCCTTGTGAACATATTTTGTGAGAAAGAGCTCCCAACTTCCTAAGAGTTCCTGCTCTAACTTGGCCGTTTCTGCTCACCAGAGTGTTTCCTGATGTTTGATGTCGGTCTGATGCTCTTAAGTACATGTTCCTAGCTTTGCCCTATTGAGTTCGATAAAATGAACCTTTTCTGTCTTTTACAAAAGAGTTCATTTGATATTAAAAATAGCTTTCATGTTCTTAAGTCTTCTAGCTTTTTCCCACATGGCATGATTTCTGGGCTTTTCCCTATCCCAGTAACCTTCTTATAAAACCATGTGAAGTTGTCAGGGCCTCTTGAAACTGGAGAAGTGAGCAAAAATTCATCTTGGCTTACTTCCTCCTGTGGAACCTCCAGCACCATGGGCTGGGTTGCTTCACTCTTCTTGCCCTCTGTGCCCCCGTGCTAACCTTTGAACTTCTTGGAGCTCAAGTCCTTCACTGAGGGGCCCCAGTCTAGCATCCATCCCATGATGGCCCTTGTCTGCGTGAGGACTACCATAGTCTGAGTGCTCTTACGTCTCCTGCCCTTTCCTACTGAAATTTCCTTCACTCGTATCTTTTCTCAGTCCCACTGTACCCCCAACGTTAAGCTATCAAATACTAAATCTGCTCTGAAGTAGGACCTTTCCAGAAAACCTGGCTAGCAGATGCATTTTAACAGTGATTTTCTGGAGGCATGCTTGTATTTTGCTTGCTTTTATTTGGGATACAGGCGGGTACTAAAGTCAGCATGATAGCCTGACACCATGGTGGTTTAGTGGGGTAATTGAGGACAGGCCAAGTTCCTTGTTTACTTTTCATATCACGCCAGGAAGGCCGCTCAGCACCCCACTTGACCAGAGCTGGAACATGCGTCTTCTGCCTGCTCTGACTTCTGGCACTCAGACTTTCAAAGTTGTTGATAAACAGCTCCTAAGGCCATTGAATTTGGCTAACCCAGGGAGTCTGATTGTAATTTGATAACTAGTTTAAGTTTCACTGAGGCCTAAAAGAGGCCAGTGGCTTCCAACTGTGGTGTCACAACACAGGTCTGTGTTACATTCAGCTGTGAGGTATTAGCAGCTACTGATAACCTACAGAAGTTTGCAAATGACATACTTTGAAACATCTATATATAAACCAGGGTGGATTCAAGTTCAACCTAAAAATGTTACTTTCACTTGCATTCTGATGTGTTTCCTCATGCGGGAGAAGAAGGGATGGAGCTGCAGCTGTCATGGTGGGTATTTGCATAGCTTGCAGTCCTCTTGATCCTGCCGATATGCCTTTAATCACAGTGGAGATCAGACATCCTTGTAAGCTGGGGCAATGTTTGCCTTTGTTTCCATGAACGTTTTCGAGCATAGCTTATTGGAACCTGGATTCACTCATGCTAGTGTTTTGTGCAAGTGAGTGTCGTATCATATGACTCTTGGTAGGAAAAAAGTCTGAGACTCGAGGTTAGAGAACAGACCTCTGCTAGACAGATCTGTAGACTGAATAGGTCTTGAAACATAGAGGTAGACATTTTTGGAGTGATTTCAAAGTGCCCTATGAAGCTTTCTCTCTTCGAACATCTCCCATGGGCCACACCTGAAATTCCATGATTAATTATTTATTTAGGATAAGATTGGCCTTCTTTGATAGAGGTTTCAAAAGCAACTGATCTTTAGAAAATAATTTAGTGAATTGATTTTTTTTTTTGCCTTTGGGTGACACTGAATCCAGGAAAAATTCTGTATTTCTGGAGCCTTTTTGAGAGTGAACATTCATTTCTCTTTTTAAATCCATATCTCATGCTGCTCCTATCACTCAATTTTCCATACTGCTTCCTTCAAGTATGACTCATTTTAAATCTCCCAGTTGGTAAATAGATTAAATATGCATTATTGAGTGTAAATTGGCTGTTTTAAAAAATGTTATTTCCTTCACTTACCAAACAATTCATCTCCTCACCCATCCTTCCCTTCTTTCCTTTCAAACATCAGAGTTTTAGTGCCTCCTGGCCTTGTGTTGTGTTCTCAGGGTTTAAAATAAAGTAGACAATCTTGGAAGGTTACTGTCCAGCAGTGGGTGTGAAAGCAAATCACAATATAAGTTATAATTACTTTAATAGCAGAAGATGTGGCATGCTATGGAGTGCAGAAAAGGGAGTGACTAACTGTCTTCATAGACCATACTTTCAGTTTTTGGCAAAAATAAAATTAATATTAATTTTCTCTGTGTAGTATAATGGGAACATTGCTAAGATATGGGTTTATTTTAAAATAAAGATAGCATAAAAAGTGCTGAGCATGTAGATCTTGAATTCTGTAGCTATTATAGCTATTATACTTGTGAGCAAAGTATGTGAGAGAATTATGGGCTATTGAAGGTGGATGTGTCTTTAAAAGTCAACTACTTCAACCATCTTCCAAAAAAAAAAAAGAAGGACCTTTCTTTTAAATGGTTAACACATCCCCTCCCTCCATTTCCAATGATGGGGAAGCATAATCAAAATGTGGAAAGAGGTTTATGGTTTGATAGAACCTTCATTTCAATTCTCCTTTCTCCACGTGCCAGCTGTATGTTCATGGGGAATTTTTGCAATCATTCTGAACCCATTTTTTCTTACTAAAAAATGGAAACTGTAATACTGATTTTGAAGGTGGTGGTGACTATGAGAAGAGTTGTGTGTAAAATGCCTTCCCCACTGCCTGCTTAGAAAGAGCCCTCAGGAGATGTTCGGTATTGTTATTTTATTGTTGGACAGCTCCCTGGAAATCGCAGTGGTGTTCTTCTAGAAGTAGCCTGTATTAAAGCAAAGACTTCCTCGTCTCCTAACCACCGTCAAGTCCACTGTAGGTTGGGGGCCTCTGCCATTCCTCTGAAGCACTTGACAGAGGTCACCGGTGACTGTCCAGTTGCTGCTCTCGGTGATGCTTGGCACAGTGGGTCACCTCTTTCTTCCTCAAACATTGTCCTCATTGTCTGTCATGGATTTCCTCCTCTGACTTCTTCGTCAGCTCGTCTTTATTGAGTCCTAAGTGTTAACGTTCTTTTATCCCTTTAAAAGTTCTTCCAGGCAGCCTTACCCCCTTATACACATAGGATTTACTCTGGCTTCTAGGCTGATGAGTAACACATCTGTATTTGCAACCTACTCTTTTTTTCTGGATCTTTCTCTCAAACCTTATATGCAGCAGTTGCTGTGGATGGGTAAGGATGAAAATAAAGTGGATTATTCGCCTGTGTTTTTAACCCTGGGTGGTCTGACCACCATCTCTCCAGTTAAGTAAATCTGTTATTCAGTTCAGATCTTTTATATACTCTACCCAGTGCTGCTGTATCCTTCCAACATGAGTCTGCTTTCAAACTTGCCCTCTCTCTGATATTATCACTAGAGTGATCAATTAACAATGAATATCTGATTCTGCTCTGCATTTTGATTGGTGACCTTTTCTTGACTGAATTGTAAGAACTCTATATTATGGAATTTGACCCTTATTGCCTGAATATTGAAAATATTTGTAATGTAGCATATGCCATATTGTACTGAACTTATTTTAAGTCTCTTCAGTTTATTACAGTGTAATTCTTGGGAACAGGGAGAATATTCTGTATTCATACGTGTATTCTGCACGTGTGTCAGTGTTTGGTATAAAGTTGATGGAGCTAAAATGAATGACTTAAAACTCCCAGTAAAACCTTCCATGGCTTTCTGTTTATTCTACTTCAGCACCAAACCCTGTTTCTCATTATTGTGTCCTTTTGCGTAAAACTGTTTTTTGGATTCCCTCAGGCATAGCTGTCTATGTTGCCTGTTGTACTTTGTGCTGAAAGGGTGTCACAAATACTTGCAACACAACTTTCTCTTTAATTGTGAAATCTTCACAGGCAAGAATTTATTTACTTCGTCTCCCTAGGCTTAGCATGATGCCTGGAACATAATTAATCTTTTTTTTTTTTTCCTCGCCAGCAAACAAATTGACTGGAAAAGGTATACCTGATCATCACTAAAATGTAACGATGTTAGTGACCTCTTTTTTTTTGCCCCTAATCTCATACTTTTAATTAATGTAGACCAAGTTGGGTTACTTTTTCTGGTAGCCTTGACTTATGGAGACCCTGACTTCCTTATCCCTCTTCTCAGGCATTTTCTTGTAAACATATAAGCCAGGTCTCCTTTACTCTAGATTTTTGTGATTATTTTATACAATCCTAAGCACAAAATTTAAAGTAACACACCATAATTTGGTTTAATCTTGCTCATCTTGTTCTCTGGTTCTAGCCTTTTTGATCTTTCATTTAAACACATAGATTATTTTACCTCTTCTTTTTAGTTATTTGTCCCAAGTTATGTCCTTAGTAAATTTGCCTGGGCCTCTATCTAATAAGCCTGGCAACCAAATGAATTTTTGGAGCCAGTCAGTTTGGATGATTGAGTTCACAAATTTATTTTAGGTTCTGCATATATAACATGGGAAAAAATCCCACCTGTGTTAATAAGGAAGTTGTGGCTTCTATTAAAAAGAAAAAACAAAAGGGAGATTCTTGTGTAATTGTTGTCCTTGACCTTTTTGTTACCTAATTGATGTATTTTTCTATAACTGTACTTTAGAATGATAAAAACATTTTTTCTTTGTCATTTGAAGGAGGAGTGAATTTCCCTGGGATAATGATTGGAGAGTTGGTGTGTTTATCAATGGCATATGTCTTGTAATATATTATTTCACGTGATTATACTGGAAGAGAACACCTTGTTAACCTGTTAGCTGCTTTGTTTCCCTGTAGAATCTTGCTCAAAGTAGACAAATAATAAAATGAATTTATATACTTTCGAGCTTCCTATTCTGAAAATGTTAGCAATAATATTGTATATGCCCCACATGTGCATTAGCTAGCTCTAGCCTTGTAATCACTCTGAGGCCAGGGGAGCTTCAGTTCTCCTCCAGGGTCATGTAGTGAGTCACACTGGTCAGAGCAGAGTTTTGGACTCCAGATCCTGGGCTCTTTCCACCAGGACACTAAGTTAACGTGCACTCAAGGCCAAATCCATTAGGTGGTATCAATGAATTGATGAAAAGCGAGGCTTTGTTTTTATATAAAATATTGTTTACTGCTGAAAGTCACTTTAGTGGAACATCATTGGCCTTTCCTGTGGGAGAAAAATGTAGCTGTCTTATGGGGCAAAGATATCTGCTTCCTTTTTAGAAATACGCAGCTGATAGTCACAAACAATGGGGATTATTAACCAGGCTTTACTTGGCTATTACTGACCTTATCATGGTGTTGTAAGACAAACTAATCTGAAACATAAAAGAAAAAGTGCTAACTGTGAATTATATAAGGAAGGTATTTTTATTAGACCTTGAGTTTTTTCCTCTAGATTAAAACTATGAAAAAAAAAGTTTGGTGCTGGTTATTGTATCTACTTGATGGCTCTTGTTGTAGAGTCTTTGCTTCTTTATATTCGTTTTCATATTTTTGTCACTAAAGCAAATAAAGGAAGCCACACATAGCTAAAGTGAAAGCCACTTCAAGGAGACGTCACATGAAACATTTTGAGGAGGGAGTCATGTGGTTTCATCGTAGCATTTTAGATGCAAATGCGAATTGTTTTGAGATCAGAATTTTTCATTTACTGCTCATTGCCATTCTGTACTATGACGAATGCTCGGGACTAGCCTAGTTACACTTTTAAACTGATGTAATTACTTAAAAGGGTGATGATTCAGATTCAGAATTTTAATGCATCTCTGAGACAAGTGATTAGAGAAATTTATTTCTTTGTTCATATGATTGCTGAACACATTTCTGATCCAGCTGAATCTGGTTGGACCAGATTCAGCTGTGATAAGTCCTGCAGGTGAAATAGTTCAGGTTAGGCTCAGCTGGGACCAAAGATGAAGCAGGCTACCTGATGGTCTAAGTGTAAATTCAGGGAGCTCTAATTTCATACTGGGGCCTCTCAGTTTCCCTTGCTTCATGGCTAATGCCTTTGTGTGTGGGAAAGTTTCTTCGCTGCTGGAATCAACTTGGTTTCATATTTTCTTTCCTCTCTTTTTTTCTCCTTTTGACATTTTTATGGACCTTGGACTTCAAATATGACTTCAAATATGACTTTTTTTGGGGTGGTTGTTTTAAGGTGTTAACACATAGAAGAAAAAAGTTAAATAACCTTAACTCTTAGGAGTACAACAAGGATGTTTCATTGACAGTTCTTGTTATATATATGTGTGTATATATGTGTATAATATACATGTATATATGCACATATATATGTGTGTGTGTATATATATATTTATTTATTTCATGTCCTGAAAAACAGAATATACATTACTGTTTTCCTGCTGTGTGTGTATATTTTAATCCTTGAGCCAGACCGTGCCTGAAATAAGTTTTACCTTTTAAGGAAATGATACTAAGATATGATTATGCCTAGTGTTTATTATTGCACATATAGATAATTTGAATGTTATTAGTATAAGAAAAATATCAGGTAAGTCTCTATATAGATAGGAATATCTAAGTAAAATAACCAGTGAGTGAGTAAGCATTCCATTCATTCTGTATATGAACAATGTGAAAAATATGGAAGAAATGTGCTTGGTTACTTTTTTTTTTTAAAAAATGTGGCTTTAACTTGTGTCTCAAGAGTGAAATTGTAAAAGTAGAAGATTAATATAGAGTGCTTCTTTTGAGAATTCCCCTGGAAAGTACAGCTTCTTAACTCACTTTACTGTTTTGTTCTTTCTTGAACTGAGGAAGAAGGCCAGCATATTTGCAGTATATTCCAGGCTTTAGAATTTTTTCTTAGGGAAGAGAGTCTTGATCCTTGGAGTCTCATTTAGTGACAACATTTGATTAGAATTCAGTTGGAATGGACATGAATGAGACTTGGCATAGTATTATTTCTACGTATTCTTTTGAAAATGAAAATGTGCATAAATTGCTTACTATATCTTTATTATTTTAAATACATTTTCCCTTTCACTCTTATGCTAAACTGTGTATTGTGAAGTTGCACACACTTCTTTATAAGTTTTCTAACTATGAGGTTTTGTGAATGATTTGATTTTTTTCTGGAATGATGGAATTGTCCCCAGTAATGTATATTTTTTAATGTTTCTATAATTATGCTGCAGTTATGTTAGAGATAATAAAGGTACTGCCATCTGTTCCTATTTGAACTTCTGTCCTGTGAAGAGACAGAACGAGGAGAGATATTTTGCTTTTGATTATTTGGCATGTGCTCACGGTACCCCTTTCCTCCTGAACTGCTGTCCCAGCTGCTGTCCAGAGATTTTCTTAAGTGAAGGTAGTGAGTGGGAGAAAAAGCCACGGGACTTCTAGTCAGAACACTAGTGAGCAGTTAGACGTGATACTTGCCTATAGGTCATCCTTAGTTGATTTATGTCATCTGTAAGAAACCTTTTTATGCATTTATTTCAGGATACGGCATTCTAGAGAATTCATTATATGTTACTTGTTGCTCTTCATGATGGAATTTGGTCCATAATGTTAAGAAAGAGGTAATATAAAGGTTGGCATGACCAAGTGGTGGCACACCATCTTCCGTTCTCATAGACCCACCTGTTTCTGTTTTAGACACACTTTGCCATTCTTTTTGCTCCTTTTTTACATTTGGCCCATTTGGATTAAAATTACATTTGTCTCCATGCTGTTTCCTTTAATCCCTGTGGCAAAGCTTATCAGGTGGTTAATGTGGAAAGCTGTTCTGCCGAAGAGTAGTTTGGGATCAGAGAAGTTAAATAATTTGTTCGTGATCACAGAGCTAATGGTGAAGATGAGATTCAAAAGTAGAACACTTAAAAATTATTTTGAAAAATTTCAAATATATGTAGAAGTTGAGAGAGGAGGGCATTTAACCCTCAGGTACTTAACTCAGTTAATCGTGGAGATATTCTGACTTCGCTACATTTGCTTTATATATAAATTCTTTTTTTCTTGACTTTTTCTTTGTTGAAGTGTTACAAAGACATCATTTTATCAAATGTCTAATTTTGACTCTGGGGCAAATGTTTTATCTCTGTACCAAATGGTCTAAGTATAGGAGAGAATGTCCTAGTGTAAACTGTGAGCAAATGAAAGACATGGGTAATCACCATTGCTACTCATTTGTTAATAACATGGAGATGAAATAGCTAATAATTATTGAGTACTGATCCTGGACTAGGAACTGCTCCTTGTACTTTGTGCATGTTAACTCGTTTAGTTCACAGTAACCCCATGTTCTAAAATCATGCCATGTGGGTTCAAGTTGCTTTCTAAAAATGTTTATCTTTATAAAAGTGAAATATTCGACACCGCCTTCAACTGTAATATCTTTTCACTTCTTCTCATTTTTAATACTGATTATAATAATGTATATCGATGGAGGGAAAGAAGGTTGCTGCCCCAAAGTGTTCGGTCCATAGAGCAGCAGGATCAGCATTACCTGGAAGCACTGTAGAAACACAGACCCTCAGGCCATGCCTCAGAACTTTTGAATCAGCTTGCATTGTGAACAGATCCTCAAGGGATCTAAATGCATATTAAAGTTCGAGAAGCCCCAGATAGCATGTAAACAGTGCCTCCTGAGCATGGATGTACATATAATCTCCTGGAAAATGTTTAAAGCTACCAAAGCCTAGTCTTCCTGCTGACCAATTAAATTAGGTTCTCTAGGTGAGGCCCCAGCCTCAGTTTGTTTTTGTTTCTGTTTTTAAGTCTCCTGGTGATTCTTAACTTTGGCCAGGCTTCAGAATGCCCCGGTTTAATAGGGCTACAGTATCTTTCCATTCTGTTTCAGCCACTGAACTCTAAAACATTTCATCTTGTAAATCACATATAGAAAATGATGCTATCAATATAAATGAGAATTGAAAATGAAAGATATTTTTGGTTTATACTCGATCTTTTTCATGATGGTAATTCATTGATAATTCTATAGAAAATAATTCCCTTTTATGCAACTGAACTTCCTCACTGTTCTTATCCTTTTCTGGTGCTAGGGAATGAAAAAATTGCCAAAATTTATTGTTTTTTTTTTCTCTTTTTTTCCCCCAACCTTTCCTTCAGGTGAAGAATTAGACAGAGGGAGGCAGGGATTGTGGAATACCAAATGAATAAAAACTGAGCTAAGAGTCATTCAATAAATTTATGAGATTACACTGGATAGGAGCCTGTGTATTTTAATTTGCTCCTAAGTTTACTGCCTGTGCGTGTATATGGATATGTGTTTTTCTTTAATTCAGTGACTTCAATTCCAGACGTGTATTCTGTTCATTCCACTGCAGTTACTGAGTGCTTAGTAAGTGCAGCCAAATGAACAAAGTCGTTGAAGGAGATGTAACAAGGCAGAGAACTGCAGTGTTGAGGCACTCCTTACCCTGAATTGCAGATGAAGTGGTTTAGAGTCTGGTTGTTACTGTTTAGTCGCCCAGTGGTGTCCAACTCTTCGCAACCCCATGGACTACAGCATGCCAGTCCTCCCCGTCCCTCACCACCTCCTGGAGTTTGCCCAAGTTCATGTCCATTCCATAGGTGATACCTCTGATGCCCTCTTCTCCTTCTGGCCTCAATCTTTCTCAGCATCAGGGACTTTTCCAATGAGTTGCCTGTTCACATCAGATGACCAAAATACTGGAGCATCTGGAGCCAAACTGCCCTCATGAAATTCTAGCTGTGTTGCTTGTTTGCTCTGTGACCAGGGGCAAGTTAATTACGTGCCTCAGGTTTTGTTTTTTAAATCTGTAAAACAGGATAATGCTAGCACCTACCTATAGAATTGTTGTGGTGAGTAGATGAATTAATATATGTATAAAACACTTTGAAGTGCTTTGTATTTGCCAATAATATTATGATTATTACATTTTCCATACTCAGAGAAAGGTGGTTTATATATTATAGTATAGATCCTTCCAGGATATGGTGAAGGATGGGGAGCCTGGTGTGCTATAGCCAGCAACAACAGACCCTTGCCCTCATGATTTTAGCATTTGAGAGATTCTTCAGATTAAAATGAGACTTTTGTTTGGGGGAATCGGGTCCCTGATTAGATCAGGGACATTGTGTTCAGAAATATATGTATTCTGACTCCATTTATTCCTGGTTATGTTGGGTGAGTGGATTAATCAGTCTAACCTTGACTGAAGGGGAGATGGTTAGTAATACTTGTCACATAGATACAATTAACCTTAGTTTGTTGAAGTACTTTATATTCCTTGAATATGAAGTGAGTGAAATTTGCTCAGTCATGTCTGACTCTTTGCATCCCCATGGACTGTGCAGTTCATGCAGTTCTCTAGGCTAGAATACTGGAGTGGGTTAGCCTTTCCCTTCTCCAGGGGATTTTCCCAACCCAGGGATCGAACCTAGGTCTCCAGCATTGCAGGCAGATTCTTTACCAGCTGAGCCTTGAATATGAGGCACTGCTGAAATTCAGATTTTAGTCTTTATAATAATTGATTTTCCAAAAACCCTGTGTTTGCACGTTTGAATATTTTTGTAGCCATTCACTGCATTAGTTGCATTTTATTGTTTGGTTTCATTTGGGAAATGGCTTTAGACATAGAGGAGTGTGGTAGACAGATTAGAAAGCATTCATGGTAGGCCTGTGTTATTGGAGTATTAGAGTATTAGGACCATCAAATATGGATATGTTAAGGGCAGTAGTGAAAGTGAAAGTCGCTCAGTCGTGTCCGACTCTTTGCGGCCCCATGGACTATACAGTCCATGGAATTCTCCAGGCCAGAGTACTGGAGTGGGCAGCCTTTCTCTTCTCCAGGGGATCTTTCCAACCCAGGGGTCAAACCCAGGTTTCCTGCATTGCAGGCGGATTCTTTACCAACTGAGCTGTCAGGGAAGCCCTAAGACCGGCAGAGGATGAGATTTTTGGATGGCATCACTGGCTCAATGGACATGAATCACAGCAGATTCTGGGAGATAGTGAAGGTCAGAGGAGCCTGGCAGGCTGCAGGTCATGGGGTAGCAGAGAGTCGGATACCACTTAGTGACTAAACTGTACTACCATGGGACCTAAAGGTCATGGGTTTAGCCCAGGCCCTTTGTTTTACAGATGACAAAATTGTGGCTGAAATGTGAAGGTTTTAATGCTCTAATGAGAAATGTATATTTTATTTTTACTTATTTTGGATACTTTTCTCATTAATTAAATGCATTTTATATACGTAAATATATATATGTCAAGTGTGACAAAAATAATGTAATAGGAACACTGAGTATTTTTGTGCCCATTTTTATATCTCTTTAAAGTTGTGATATCAACAAAATAGATTACTTCTTTATCACAGTGATTGCATGCATTTGGAATAAATACGGCTTCTATTTTCTATGGGCAAGTTTAGGCATGTTTTTGTTGGCACAGAAAAAAAATCACTATGTGAAGAGAGTGACTATTATTTATTTAACATTTCACCTGAAAGTCAAAATGTGTTCAAAAGAGTTCATTTGACAAGATTCTGGGTCAGAGTATTAAAGGACAAATGAAACAAGAATTCCTTATTCTTAATCAGGCTTGGGGGAAAGTGCCAACCTTCTGCAGGGGAAATGACTATAAATGGTCTTTGCAGTTAAGACACTGTCTGTTGCAACAGCTGCCTTTCTCGTTGGCCTGTTTTTTCCCCCTTTCTTCACAGTACTGCTACTAAAAACACCTTTCTGTTGGCACTTGAACTCTGCCATTTGACTCTTCAGCGTTCTCATTTCCTGAATGCAGTCGCATTTTCTTGCTCTTATCTTTGCAGTTTTGTGCAGCGTTGGTACCAAGCTGCCCTGCTTTGTTTTTGTGGTGGTGTTCCCATCTTGCGGGGGGGTGGGGGGGTTGTTCACTGGTACTCAGTATCCTTGGAAGGTTTCCCTCATTTCATGCCAGATGAAAACAACAAGTGAATCCTGCTCCTTCCTTCTTTTATAGTTAGCTTTTTGCAGAACCAAGTTTAGAGTTAGAAAATTGAAAAAAAATTATACTCTTAACACTGAAGATAGAATGACAGTTGTTCTCAGTGGCGGGACTCTTTGGTCCCTGTTGTTGAAATTTTTAAGTCTTTAGGATGAGGATTGCTTTTCCTTGCCTTAGTGATGTAATTAATGTGTGTGTGTGCACGGTCTAAGTTACTTCAGTCATGTCAACTCTTTGGGACCACATGGAATGAAGCCCTCCAGGCTCCTCTGTCCATGAGATTCTCCAGGCGAGAATGCCAGAGTGGTTTGCCATTCCCTTCTGCAGGGGATCTTCCCAACCCGGGGATCAAACCTGTGTCTCTTCCGTCTCCTGCATTGGCAGGCAGGTTCTTTACCACTAGCGTGACCTGGGAAGCCCTAGTGATGTAACAGGGCATGCCAAGTAACACCCAAAACTATGTTTACCTATGAAATGCTGTTGTGTTTGTTTTTTCAAATAAATGTGTATGGTTTCTGAACTATGTCTACTTTTTAAGACAGTTGTGACTCTAAAGCATTTGTCCTGAAGGACTTGTGTGTTTGCTTTTTATTTTAGTTAAGATGTATAAAAAATAAATGTGTCTGGACATGCTTGCTTCTGTAGAGCTGCTGTCCTGGAGTTGTTTTTAAGCATTATCACTGGTAACCTATAAGTGAGAAAATGGTGTCACAGTTTGGATCACATAGCTCACTGGGACGTGGAAGCGCAAGTTATGTCTATGGTATTGGATAAGAGTCATTTGATAGCAAATAACATTAAAAAGCATCAAAAATAGCTTGTCTTACAACTAGCAGTCCAAGGATAGATTTGGCTTTAAACACACCTGTAAAGAGGTGTAAAGAGGTGTGGTTTTCCTCTTTATGCCTCTGGGATGCTTTCCTCTTAGTTGCTTTATAATCATGCAGGATTTTTCCATGTTGGAGCAGAGGTACCTACCAGGAAATCCAGACTTACTGGGTCGTTTCACTAGAGTTCTTAGAATAGGTCTGACCCAGCATCCATCAGAATCCATATGATCTCTCTCAAAAGATTCTTCTTGGATCATATGCCCACTTTTGGATCAGTCATTGTGGAGGTCTCATAGGCCAAGCAGTTATTTATAAATTAATTATACTGTAATTACCAATTAGAAAATTGCCTGTTGAACTCTAAAATGAGGGAATCACTGTGACTGTGTTATGTTTTGGTAAAACTCTTGTAGCTGAAACACTTGTTTTTTTTCTATCAGAAGTGTATTTGTTTCAAGGAACACATTGAAATAATACCTTTAAAAAATATCCCATTGGCTGTGCTGATCTGTTTCTTAAATATTTTTTTAAGCACCTCTATTATTTTAATATCCATATGTCAGTGCATAATTTAGTTTCAGTTGATTACATTTTAGGGTAGCTTGTAGGGAATGCCTCCCTAATAATGCTAGTGTCTGATTTCAAATGTAAACTATTTTAATCACAATTTGGGATAGATGACTTCTAGATGACATATATGCGCACACACACACATACACACACACACATACACACACACACATACACACACACACACATACTGGAAGAGTTGTGTGTATAAACTCTTAGTAGTTTTTATAAGATAAAATATTATTTCCTGATCTTGTTCCTAGATTTAATGATTCTTCACAATCTTTTGGCCTGCTGTTCCTCTATTCACTGACTCTTGTAGAAAATGGGAATTGAGTGGAGGAAATGTGAGATACACACAGTATCTTATATATTCTTCACCATTATTCTAGGGAAGTAGATTTCTCCTTTTGAGAAGAGAAAATTGATATAAAGGGGCTAATTGCACCCAACTCAGTATATTTAATAAATATAATACCATAAAGACTAGTGTACTTAAAAGTTTGGGCTTCCCTTGTGGCTCAGCGGGTAAAGTAAAGAATCTGATCCCTGGGTTGGGAAGATCCCCTGCAGAAGGGAAAGGCTACCCACTCCAGTATTCTGGCCTGGAGAATTCCATGGACTGTATAGTCCATGGGGGTTGCAAATAGTCAGACGTGACTGAGCAACTTTCACTTCACTTGAAAGTTTTTACTGGGTCTACTTTGCCACACTTAGTAGGCTATTAATTTTGTATTAACATAAGTTTATTATCTCTTGGATGTTTAAACATATTCAGTAGTTGATACCTTTATAGTTTCATTCTGAACCCTCTTCTTAATATCCCTGAATGAATTCTTAACTCATATGTTTTTCAACTAATTTGAGAGAATTTTTTTCTTTTTTAACCCCATCCTAGCTGAAAGAAACAAAGTGCTATTCCTGTCAATTTTGTATTAGCATCTAATCTACTACCACCCATTCAAAATTGATGATTTAATGTTTGAAGGAGTATATTTAGTTTGAAGGAACCTGGCTTGTCATGTGAAATTTTCATGTACTCTGAAGTAAGATTCATACAACTTCTAGCTGCTCTAGAAATTTATTGAAACTTAATGAACACTAAACAGATGTTTATGGGTGTGAGTGAACCTTAAATGAGGCATCTCCACTAATTTGTAGCCTTTCCTTGGAGGTATGCCAAACAGCTGAAAATCAGTAGTCAGCTATAATCTTAATCATTTCAAAAATAGCATATCACTAGCTTTTAAAAGTGATCATGCAATTTGTTCCTCATTCTTTTGTGGGGCCACATATTACTGAAGGAATTTCAGATAACTTTCTCATCTGTCCTTCCGTTTGTAAGCCAGGCAGCTTTTTTCAGTCTGATAAATCTCTTGGAGAGAGAATGCTTTCAAAACCTCAGTAGCTCCTAAGAGTGAGTGCCTGCTTTTAAAATAATTTTTTCCTCTTCATTATCATTCTTATTTTCTGCCAAGTTAATTTTTTTTGTTTGCTTGTTTAGAAGTTGCTTGTCCAGCAGAAATGAACCTAGTCTACTTTAAGATGCTTGGAAACCTGTGTAGAACAATGTAGGAATATAGAAGATTTGGAAAAAGAATCTCCAAAGTAGTTATCATTATGCGTTTCTTAGAATTTAGGTCCTTTTGTGCAGTGTCACGTGCAAGTGGTAGTATGTAGTGGACAGAACTTTGTAGCATCAGAATTCTCTTAAATTTATAGTGCATTTTATGTTCATTTGAAAATAGAGAATGCTGGCTCTATTACATTAGACCCAAGCATGAGGTTTTAGATCCCAACTTTAAGCAACCTCTTCTATCCTTAACTACAACAGAATACTTTAATGGTCTGTTGATAGACACCATCTATCATAGTCTGTTCTTAATATCTCCTGTATATCTTTATGTTACTACTATGTACAGGTCCAGAACAACTATTGCAGTCCTAAAGATATAATTTTAATCAGCCTAATAATTTTAATAAGGCTCCTAGATTAATAGTTTAAGATTGTTTAGGTAAGGGTATGCCTATCTCTTATCAATCTGCCCTAAATCTAAACACATTAGTAATGAAGCCTACTTACCTACCACTTCCGTGATTTCTTTCAAAACTATTTTATTATTCAAGGAAGAATATATAATTCTGTTTCCTTTCATGGGAAAAGAATTTTTACTTAAAAAAATACAGTTGAAGTTACAGTTCTAAGTATGCTGTAAACTTACTTAAAAGAAATAATTTCATAAACAAATGTTAGTAGGTTATTTCAGTAGTGAATTTTTTCATACCATTTGTTTAAATATTTCAGAATCCATTACAAAGTAAAAATCCAATATTTATTCTAAAGCATGTGTGTATGCTATATTTTTAGTGAGTAATTTATATCCTAGAATGCTTTGATGTGTTATTTACTACACTGCAGCTATGTTTTAGAAAGTGAGAAATAATAATAGGCAACACTTGCTGAGTGGTTACATGTATCCAGTACTGTTCCCTCCTATTTTTCATGTGGCAATTTCCCTAATATTCAGGACAACTTCAAGAGGTAGGTACTGTGATCATCGTTATTTTATAGATGAGGAAACTGAGTCACAGAATGAATAACTTACCCAAGATCACACAGTTTGTAAGTGACGTTGGAGTCTCAACCCAGTGACTGTGATTCCAGAGCCCATTTTTGCTTTTATGCAGTAAGCCTCCCAAAAGATTATAAGATTGGTGAGACTGTTAGCAAGTAGATCATCAGGTTGATCCAAATCTACACATACCCAGTTTATTAAATAGTCTTCTCTGATTAGAAGGAATGACAAATAATATTGTTTAATTCAGATATTAGATGTGACGAGTCATGCCATTATGGCACATATATTTTAATATGACATTATGTTTAATTTTGAGCCTTGTTTTAATCATGATCCTTGGAAATGATCTAAATGTAAAGAATAATGAAACGTACTAAAACAGCAAAATAGAACTATAAAAAGAGTTTGAAGTGGCAGGGGATGCTGAACCTAGCATTTAAGATTGCAGGGCAGTAAGGACATTCATTTGTGTGATAACTTTTCACAAATACATGAAATTGAAGGAAAATTTCTACTATCTTGATTGTGGATTGAATTAGTGGAAATTGCATCATGTTACCAAGGGACAAATTGAAGAGGTTCATCTTTTTGTGTGCGCATGTGGGTACGCATGTATGTGTTGGGAGTGCTGAGATAAAAGAGCCCCAAGGTTGTGTTAAAAAATATCATGTGACTTGGTTTTATTTTTCTAAGGGCTGTTTGTCTAGCTTTGTCTAGCTGAATGCAGTCAGATGGGTTATGGAAAATGATAGTGGGGAATTGGGCAGGTATTTAATAGAGATGAGATGAGAGTGGAGAGTAGGAGTAATGAAACATTGGGGAAAAGTATTTAAAGAGATTTTCAAGGACATTTGCTTTGTTGTGTGTGAAATGACTACCTTCTCTGTCCTCTAAGAAAACTTGAAAAAATCAAGTTTTTTGGTTATTGTTTTTGAGATGATGTTTGTATTTTTCTCGAATGCTTCATCTTGTCATGTAGGCGGCATCACGGAACAAGAAAATCTACTTACATTCAAGTTACAGGTTTTTAAATACTAATTAGCTATGACATATAAGAAAATACTTGGGCCTAGGTTAATTACTGATGCACCTTTCAGATTTGGTTCCTTATTCACATCTGCATTTTCTCCTGTTATTTGTTCATGACCTTGGGATATTAGAAGTTTTAGAAGATAGTGACCATTTAAAGTCTGTGGCACTCCCATTGGTAAAACTTGTCATCTAATCCAGTGCCCTGTATTCTAACCCTGGAAAAAGATCTACCATTTATCAAACAAATCTCACTTGATTTTTTTCTCATTGACTTAGTGGTTCTTTATAATGCAAATGTTGAAAATAAGTTGCAAAAATGTAAAATCACATTTATTCAGTGGATTGCCTATGATGAGATGAATCCATTGGGGTAATATATTTTACCTAAGAATTGACATTGAGTCTGTCATTCTCAATTATCTCTGACCTGCTTAAAGATGTTGATAATGTTACCAGTATATCAGAGATTATATGTAACTTTCTATGATAGTTTCATCTAGTTGCCTTCAAATATCCATTCTAACCTTCCATTTTAGTAATAGTAAAACTCTGCTTTTTTATCTCAGCACCTTGCTATCCTATCAGTCAGAAAACCTACATTCCTTAACTTTCTTTGCAGCCAAGTGTGTGCATGTGACTAGTTCTATTTATTGGGAAAAAGTTGAAGTACTGAGTGTTACTTTGAGACACATCCTTAAAAAGGAAGACTGACACATTTCTTTTCCTGATTCCTTCATTCTGCTTCCTGGAATACAGATGTGATAGCTGCAGCTCTGACAGCCATTTTGGATCATGAGGATAAAAATCACACTCTAAGAGAGTATGGAGTAGTCAGCTAAAAGGAGTAGGAGTCTTTGATGATTTTGTGGAATTGTCATACTAGATCTGGATTGCCTACCTTGATTTATTTTCCATGAGAGGGAATTAAACTCCTGTCTTATTTAAGTCAGTGTTAATTTTGGGTTTGTTGTATGTGAAAGTGAAAGTGAAGTCGCTCAGTCATGTCCGACTCTTTGCGACCCGTGGACTGTTAGCCCACCAAGCTCCTCCATCCATGGGATTCTCCAGGCAAGAATACTGGAGTGGGTTGCCATTTCCTTCTCCAGGGAAATGTATGTAGCTAAATCTAATTCTAGCAGATATAATTCCCTTCAAGTACAAAAAGACTAGTGAATAGGATCTTTCTTGGATGCTTAATTGATTTTATTCTCATGGACATATTTCTGCATCCTGAATGAGAAACTGATTCCCATGTGTAAATGTCAGTGAATAATGGGAAGCAGCAAAGTACGTATAGGAAGAAGAATGTGAACTTGACTTCAAATCCTACTGATTATATGTAAGTTATTTAACCCCAATGAATCTCAGTTTTCTTTTCTGTAAAACTAGCATTGTATTGTCCAAGGTTCTTTTTGAATAAAGTATAAATGGTTGACTCAAAGTGTAGCACACAGTGGACTCAGAATTTACATTAGTGTCTTCGGGTCAAATGATATTTTACTCTAATGGTGGAGAGGAAATAAAGCCAGAAAAAGGCAAAATGTTAAAGCTATTGGCAGAAAAAAAAAGTCATGAAACTTCTGCCACATAGGAGATAGGAGGACCTTCATCAAAGGGCAGTCATAGAAGGGTACAGGCAAAAAGTGATTATAAGAATTCTGTGCAATCTAAAATGAAAATTGGAATTTCAGGACCTAATATTTATGTTGTAAGGCTAGTTTCAGGGCTTTGTACACAGAGAACAGACATTTAATGATGTAAAGTAAACTTTCTATAAGTAGGACTGTGACGCTTAAATGAGAAATCAAATCAAGAGCTATTTGTTTCTAATTAGTTTTGGAAAAAATATGAATAAAATACATTATGCTACTGCAGAACATCTTTTATCAAAGAGGAGAGTAAGTAATGTTCCTTGTAATGAAGGAAGATGACCATTCAGATAACTCAAAGAAACAGATTGGAGGAATTTTTGATTTTTACTTTAGTCTCCTCTCTCTAGTTCAAATAAAAAATGTAGAAAGTAGGGATTACTTTTATTCTCTTAAAAATATATCAAGTTAGATATTTTTCATTGAATTATTTAAGGTGATAAACGGCAAGATAATGCCATTATTTGTAGCTTTCACAACAAGCACCTTAAGGGTTACTCTTTTGAAAATTAACTCTTTTGTTAACTTGGTAGGTTACATCTCCTTAATTAAAATATGATAAATTAGAAGGCTAACTCCAGAACTTATTCTTTAAAATCAACATATGTTAAAATACCTATAGCAGTGTTGCCAGTACAAGTGTTGGATAGTGTGGTGCCAACATATTTTTACAAATATCTGATTTCCTTCAGTTTCTGGATTGTCTCCCAGTTTTAAGTGTAGGATAGGTGATGAAATCACTGGGCATTAAATGCACTTAAACGTTGCAGATGCATTCTATTTTCTGTCACAATTACTTGAGAGCCTCTGCTTACTTTCCTGTGGTACAGTAAGGACTTTGTTCTCCTAGCGTTTGTCCCTTAAGGGAAACACTCCTCAGAATAAAGAGCTTTGGGGACCATTTCCCCCATTGTTCATGTGTTTGTTAATCAGCTGGGATTCACATTTGATTATGCCAACACTCATTTTCACAGACATTTAGAAGTTAAGTTTTAAATAATCCAAACAAGGTATATATTAATTTTTTTTAATTTAAAATTCTGTTAATTTATAATATACCAAAAACCCAGGGTAGCCATTTGCGTATAATAAATCATGCCTTCTTCTAGGAATTTTTAAAGTATGTTTAATGAGACTCCTGAGTAGACAGCTGTGCTGTCTAAATTGCCTTATACTGTGAAAGCATTTTAGATGGAAGTTGCTACCAGCATGGAGTGCTGATCTCTATACAGACTGCTCAAGAGGGTGGTTCAGAAAGGTAAAGCTGGAATGTTTTCTTGCAACTCAGAGCATTAACTATACAAATTAAGAGAAAACTGTAAAAAATCTTCATGTCTACCATGTTTGGAGATATCAGCTAGACAAATAAGAACACTAATTTGAACCTTCAAGAAAATGACACTTCATTTTAGAATAATACATCTTAGAAAAGAAGGTGACTCTTTTCTAAGATGTCAGAGCCTCAGTGGTATGGCCTAGAGATTAATTCCACATATAGGATTCTGTTAGGACTCAGAATATCCTGGCATATTTGTCTTATATTTTGGTTTACATTTCTAAAGCACTTTTTTATGCTCACTTGTGTTTTGATTGTCTTATAAATTCTGTTTGCAATTTGACCCTATATCAGTAATCTATAAGAACCTTTTACTAAATGAGGAACTATTTTAACTATTTTGTTTTACACATGATCTTTGAACATTAATAAAGTGAATGGCCAGTCATCCAATCCAACAGCTAAAAATCATTCATGAATGTTCTGTAAGAATGTAAAAATATGATTCTAAATATTTTATTTCATACATTTGTATTTTCTTAGATAAAATTTTTTCTCCAAGGTTCTTTTAACTATTCACAAAATAGTTTTGATAATTCAACCTTCTTTGGTATGTCTCTTCACATAATTAAAATTATGGTTAATACACTTACAATGAAAATGAAGTTGAATTTGTTGTAAAGATCCATGTTATATAATTGCAGTATTTTGCTTCACACAATAAGTATGCTGTATATGTGTATCTTCTTTATCAAGTTTTTAGTTCAAGAGAATATAGTTTAAATCAAAAGTATGTGTAATCTTTACATATTTTTCTCATTCACTTCTGATTGTCTTTTTAAACTGCTTATAGATTAGATGAGGTATTGGTGTGAGCCACCCAGAACAGCATTTGACAAAGAGTAATCCATGGACGGAGGAGCCTGGTAGGCTGTAGTCCCTGGGGTCGCTAAGAGCTGGACACGACTGAGCGACTTCACTTTCACTTTTTACTTTTGTGTATTGGAGAAGGAAATGGCAACCCACTCCAGTGTTCTGGCCTGGAGAATCCCAGGGATGGGGGAGCCTGGTGGGCTGCTGTCTATGGGGTCGCACAGAGTTGGACACGACTGAAGTGACTTAGCAGTAACAGCAGCAGGCATTCATTAAATGTCAACTATTATTATAATTTTGATATTTAAATGTATATTATGATATATAGCAGTGGATGGTAGAGGATTGAGTCTGGAAAACTTATGAATGTATTTTCTGTATTATCTCCATACCTACCTTGAGTGGAAAGAGATAAACTTAAGAAGAAACAATACATTCACTGGCTAACACAGGGTGTGAATGCACATGTTTGTTCAGAACATGAGCCTTGCTAACAGAAAAATGGCAGCATTATTCCGAGAGATGGTACACCAGGATTTAGTGCTGCTTTGTAGTATAGTAATGGAGCAAGAGTTGGGGACCAGAACACCTAATAGCTGCATGGCTTCAGGTAACATAGTCAATTTTTTAATATTTTTAAATTCCTCATTAGATAAATAGGAGTAATACCACTAAACTGATAGAACAGGTTGTAAAGAGCAAATGATACATGTGTGTAAAGAATAAGGCACACACTAGGCTTTTAACGAATTTTAATTCTCTTTCTACTAGGACAGAGAAGAGAAGAATGGCAAGAAGATGCCAGAAGTAGAAAGACAAAATTGAATACAGGGGACTATGTTTGCATAATTTTTTAAAAAAATGTACACTTAATTCCCAGAATTTTACCTATACTTGAGTTCACTGGCAAATAAATCCTAAAATGATGGATTATCTGTTTCACTGCTATAATTTATTTAATGTGAATGAGAATTGACTCTAATTCTTGATCTTTAAATTAGTCTCTTTTTATTAAGCTTAATTTTTGTGTGATTTTATTCTTTGCTTAAATGAAAAGATTTTGATATTTTTCATGTTCCATTTAGTATTAACTGAATTTTCTGCCCATGCCTTAGGATGATGAATTTCTAGTAATCTGCTATTTCATCTCAAATATATTAATATAAATGTATCTTGCCAAGTATATCTATTATTTCTATTTAATATGACGCAGACCCTTGACTCAGGATCTTATGCGTACATTCTATAGAATTTTGTCATGGATTTCATGTATTATTCCATCATATTTTTTTTTCTAAATTGAAGTAAATAATATTAATTTATAAAACCAAACTAATTCCTTTTTTCTTTTGAAATGAAGTTTCTGTAGTTTACCTCCATTATTATTCTTGCAGGACAAGTATCACTCTCTTTGAAATAGTTTGAGAGCTTGTGTGATTACATTATTCCTGAACCAAGTTAAAATAGAGCTTAATAATCATTATTGGCTACTGAGAATTCATTTTTTTTTTAAAATTAAGCCTTGTTTTTGTAGTATTACGTTAATTGTGAGAAACTTAAAAAACCTTGGCAGTGGAAAACAAAGCCACAAAGCAGTGTACGGAAAATCAGGAAGTCAGTCATGGAAAGCTTTTTTTTGTGAAAGTTGCTCTGTTGTGTCCAAGTCTTCGGAACCCCTTGGACTATATAGCAATTCTCCAGGCCAGAATACTGGAGTGTGTCTCCTTTCCCTTCTCCAGGGAATCTTCCCAACCCAGGGATTGAACCCAGGTCTCCCGCATTGCAGGCGGATTCTTTACCAGCTGAGCCACAGTTCAGTTCAGTTCAGTTCAGTTGCTCAGTCGTGTCCGACTCTGTGACCCCATGAATCGCAGCATGCCAGGCCTCCCTGTCCGTCACCAACTCCCGGTGTTCACTCAGACTCAGGTCCATCGAGTCAGTGACGCCATTCAGCCATCTCATCCTCTGTCGTCCCCTTCTCCTCCTGTCCCCAATCCCTCCCAACATCAGAGTCTTTTCCAATGAGTCAACTCTTCGCATGAGGTGGCCAAAGGACTGGAGTTTCAGCGTTAGCATCCTTCCTTCCAAAGAAATCACAAGGGCTGATCTCCTTCAGAATGGACTGGTTGGATCTCCTTGCAGTCCACACTTACACAAATACAATTATTAGCAATACTTCAATTGAAAAAAGTGTAATTGATATATTTTAGTTAAACGTTAGTAGATGTTAGGTAATTTCAAATTTTGTTAAGTTTTTGTAATTGTACTTACTTAAACAAATCTTTACATGCTAATCTTTTCATATTGAACATGAGTTATAGAATTAGAGTGTTTGGGTTTGTTGAATTATTAGGATAAGTTGACAAATACATGTTTTCTTTTAAAATAGAGTAATGTGTACCATTTAAAAAGTGTTTTTTTCTTTTTGGATTGGTGTGAGAATATTCTGTAGTGATACTCAGTTGTATTATGTAGTTGAGATAGGCTCTCGTTTGATTGATTCTGACTACCACTCATTCTTGTGTAGACTGTAAAGAGAATCAATCAACAGAATAATGTCTTTTCCTATGCGGTATGCCTAGATTTCGATTCAAAAGATACACAACTGGAATTTTCTCATGGCCCAACCTGAGAGGTAATGTATTTTTTCTTTTAGCTGCTTTATTTTGTTTTGGCAGGGCCCTGTTTCTTTCTTTGTAATTGGTGTTTCAGAAAGTTTTTTCTGAGCCCTAGAGCAGGGTGAAGCTTAAGGGACTGTCAAGTGTATCTGCCCTCACCCCATGCCTGTGTAGATACACAAACACACACAAACATTTTGCCTTTGGGTTTCAAGTGTTTATATGACACCCACATCACAACAGAACTACTTCAGAGCCTGGCTGTCCCCACTTCAGAAGGATTATGTTTCTTCTGTTCTATTATTTATGGATTATTGTCAAGTAGAAAGCTTTGTCATTTTATAATATCCCCAGGAATAAAGCCCCTTACAATGGGAAGACACAGGAAGTGCCAAGATAACACCTGATGCACAGTATCCTTTTTTTTCCCCTTTCTGTTCCCTTCCTTTTATAAATCATAGATGACAAAGTACAGAAAGGGAATGGCAGAGGAAGATGGGGCTGAGAGAGCTCTTTATATAAAACCCTGGATTCCCTTTTCTGGGATTAACTTTTTTTCACCAATATAAAACTTTTCATCTCATGTGTGTATGTGTATATAGTTTCACATCATGGAAAGTATACTTTTAATTGAATAATCAAGTGTTTTGTAAATATTAAAATAAATTCATTCTTGACTTAAATTTTGCATAAAAAGTCATTGTGAAAAATGTCTATGCCAGGTATGGTAAAAACAAAAATATGAATATACTGCATATGTTGTGCAGTGGTAATAACACAAACTGTTAGGCTTTTGTAGAGTAGTTTCTTGTTTCCAGCCTTAAAGTCTAGGATTACTTTGTCTCTGATACAGTCATCTTGGAAGAAGGTAATTTTAAAATTTCCATTTGCATAGCATGAAGAATTTCAAATGTGAAAAATATATGAAAATGTTGATAAATTGTTTTTAATTTCACATTCTAGGTGAGCTTTTCGATGTGTGATTCTTTAAGAGCTCAAAGAGGACTGCTTGTTACATGTAGACATGAGTCATTACAAGATGTTTTGTTGTTTGGGACACACCCAACAGATGAAAAGGCTAAAAAATGTGTAAGATGTAATTAGGAAATTCTCTCTTGATTACTCAGTTGCCATTGTGCTTTCTTTATCATTAATTATTTGGAGATAGATTCCGTAGATTCATGGTAAGAATTCATATTGTGAAATGGCAGTGTGTGTCTTTTGCTGAAAACTGACTTAGCATAGAATGGGAGTCCACATAAAATTGTTAACAAAAAGTATATCCTTTAACAAAGCAGTGAATACTTTAGCTATAGCCTCACTGGTTACTTTGGTTTGTGAAAAAGCACTGACCATAGTCTTTTCTCTGAAGCAAGGCTCCACATACTAAGCACCTAGTGTCCAGCTGTCGGCTGCAAGACACAACTGGCAGGTTTAGAAATGTAAGAGAAAAGAGAAAATCCCAACCAAAAAATGTCATGTAGTTGACCATGTTTTAACCTTTTAAAAACTAGACCAGTTGTAACTACATTTTATAATCAAGAGAGTAACCATTTGTCACATAACTGAGACAAGTCATTTGTTAGGAGAGAACTTTTTTAGGGAGTAAGTTTCTCCATCTGCAGACTTTAGAATTCAGCAAAGTAAGGTTCCTTTTGAGCTGAGAAGTCAGCTAACCGTGGTCACCTATCTGGTTTCCTAGGTTTGTGCTGCCAAACTACATTCTCAGAATTGCTTTGCAGTGTTAAAAGCTCCCAAACACTAAAAATATGGCAGTTATTCATCCTCATCTCAGTCTCCTCTCTGTTCAAGTTCTCTTGGACCAGGAGAAGTGGCGCTGTAACAACAGTGCTGACTGGGGCAAAAGGGTACAGGGTGGAGTCCTAGCCTCAGACATCTTGTTTTCCATGGAATGTGGGGTCCTTTGTGTAAGGACACTGTCTGAGTCAAGTCTGGTGTTCTTTGATTTCAAATGAAAGGGAAGTGATATCTTTTAAGTCAACTTCAGATTCCTTGAGTGTACACCATGATTTAAGATTAGTGTTTTGTTGGGAAATATATTTGCATTTTGGTAGAGCTGTTATACCGACAGTGCCACTCTCCAGCGAAAGTACTTCAGAGGAGGAGAGAAGAGGTGCTACATCCATGGAGACCATCAACAGGTGCCTGTGGCTCAGAAGTCTTCCTGGAAGAGGAAGAGCTCTGTCCTTGACTCATATACCTGGTCCAGCTTGGAAACCTTGCAACTCACTGTTTTTGTCTATCTGTGCCATAATTCTCACATAGGCTTCAGCAATACCTGAACCATGAACTTCCACATGTTCAAGCTGGATTTAGAAAAGGCAGAGGAACCAGAGATCAAATTGCCAACATCCGTTGGATCATGGAAAAAGCAAGAGAGTTCCAGAAAAACATCTCTTTCTGCTTTATTGACTATGCCAAAGCCTTTGACTGTGTGGATCACAATCAACTATGGAAAATTCTGAAAGAAATGGGAATACCAGACCACCTGACCTGCCTCTTGAGAAATCTGTATGCAGGTCAGGAAGCAA
>SJYQ01027115.1:35130-59797 GCA_006410935.1 Redunca redunca
GAGAAATATCAATAACCTCAGATATGCAGATGACACCACCCTTATGGCAGAAAGTGAAGAGGAACTAAAAAGCCTCTTGATGAAAGTGAAAGAGGAGAGTGAAAAAGTTGGCTTAAAGCTCAACATTCAGAAAACGAAGATCATGGCATCCGATCCCATCACTTCATGGGAAATAGCTGGGGAAACAGTAGAAACAGTGTCAGACTTTATTCTTTTGGGCTCCAAAATCACTGCAGATGGTGACTGCAGCCATGAAATTAAAAGACGCTTACTGCTTACAAGAAAAGTTATGACCAACCTAGACAGTATATTCAAAAACAGAGCCATTACTTTGCCAACAAAGGTCCGTCTCGTCAAGGCTATGGTTTTTCCAGTGGTCATGTATGGATGTGAGAGTTGGACTGTGAAGAAAGCTGAGCGCTGAAGAATTGATGCTTTTGAACTGTGGTGTTGGAGAAAACTCTTGAGAGTCCCTTGGACTGCAAGGAGATCCAACCAGTCCATCCTAAAGGAGATCAGTCCTGGATGTTCTTTGGAAGGACAGATGTTGAAGCTGAAACTCCAATACTTTGGCCACCTCATGCGAAGAGCTGACTCATTGGAAAAGACTCTGATGCTGGGAGGGATTGGGGGCAGGAGGAGAAGAGGACGACAGGATGAGATGGCTGGATGGCATCACCGACTCGATGGACATGAGTTTGGGTGGACTCTGGGAGTTGGTGATGGACAGGGAGGCCTGCTGTGCTCAATTCATGGGGTTGCAAAGAGTCAGACTCGACTGAGCGACTGAACTGAACTGAAACCAAATGAAACAGAAGAGAAATGAGAGGACATTTTCACAAAACAAGCAATCTATATGAAATAAGGAAGTTGGATATGGACCTTACGTCAATAACTCTGTAATGCTTGATGTGTCAACTTCAGAATTTGTGTAGCAAAAAAGTGAATGAAATCTGTAGCTTTGCTACTACTGAGTATTTTTTCCTTTTGGGTCAGATTTTTGTCTTCATTTATTTTTCTGAGAAGTGAGTATGGTCGTGGGTGGTGGTTGTTCAGTTGCTGAGTTGTGTGCGACTCTTTGCGATCCCATGATCGCGTGCCAGCCTTCCCTGTATACAGCCCATGTTCCTTTACTTTTTGTGTAGCTCACGCATCAGTTATTACTGTTGGTTTCTTACTGGAAATTTTCTTTCACCCTCACTTTGGCTTTACCTCCAAATGCCTTCTTCTGTTGGCTGAAATCTAGCACTGTAATTTGTGGCTTTCCGGAGAGGGAACCTCCATGGTCAGGTGGAGAAAGCAGGCTGCATTCCAAACTGGGAGTGAGTGGTGGATGTTCCAGGCAGAGCTCAGATTCTGGAGTGAGTTGGGGGTTGGAGGAGGGGAGGAGTTGGCTACTAATTCAAGCTTCACCTGAGGCAGTATTTTTGAAACAGAAAAGTACCCTCTCTAATTAGCTCCTACACTATGCAATTAGATTAATGATAGCCAACCAATATAGAAACCTCTTCCAGAATAAGCTAACCAAAGGAAAGATCTTCCAAGGACATGACAAAGCACTAATTTTCCTGTGTGAAAGAATTTATAGCTTTACTCCTTATATTAGTGATGGCCTGCCTCATCCCCTTATGATGCTAAAGTGCATTCTTCTTTTTGGGAGGCAGAGTTAAAATGTCTTTCTCCTGAATATGTCTCTTTATGGGGGAAAAAATGTCTTACTTAAGCATACCATCCAAGTAAATCCTGTTCTCAAAACACTGTGTGAAGCTTTGAAATGAACTAGTGTAAGAGTTCTCAGGTACTGGAAATGGATGTATTTCCATCATTTCAGATACACTGAATATGTGATCATTTTTATGAATCAGGAAATACTCTTAGAAAACTATTTAGTTGTCAGGCTAGATATATTTTAGTGATAACGTAGTGTATGTTCTTAAAATATTTTTTATACTCTTAGATGCTAGAAGATGATATATGTAGAAGTTAAAAGCTTTATCATCGACTTTTTCCTAAACTCTTTTGTCAACTCCAAAAAAGCCTTTGACAACTGTTTACTCCTTTTAAAGTAGGAAGACTGTGATGAATGATTTCATTCTGAAATTGCACTCAAATAGAAAGTTTTGATATTACTAATCTTATTTTATCCTATTCAAAGAATATGGTTACCTTTTACTTTTTATATAAAACAGGGATGATCGTTATCGGTTTCCTTTCACACTTGTACTCTGAAAGAAGTGTCGTCTAGCCTTTCTCATCAGTTAGCTTAGCCCTAAATTAAATCGTGGAAACAGGTCATTATGATTCACATTTTAAATATTTGTCGGTTTTCTAGAAAACTTCAATTATGATTAAAAATGACCGTTTAATTTCATTTTAACATATTTTTTGGAAATGTGAAACATATTTCTGTAAATGGGTTTCCATAAACCATGAGTCAGGGGTTCAGACTGTTGTACTTCCCAAGTTATGCAGAAAGTATTCTTTATTTCCTTTGATCACCTCTTAAAAATGTGACTAAAAAGTAGTAGAGGACGACAGAAAGAGTAACACCTTTCGTGGTCTCAAATAGTTCCGTTTTCAAAGAGTTATAGTTCACATGAGCAGAAAAGGTACTAACAAAGCAGTTAAGCTGTTTGAACCAAGCAGCTTTTCTCGCCTGGATGCAGTGAAACCTTTTCCAGCCATTCCAAACCACTGGGATCATTTGCTCTGATTTCAGATAAGCAAAATAAAATAAACAGACTCTTACCCATGTGGGAACTGGTTCTGCAGACTCTTGTTCTGACTCTTCAAAGCCTGAATATCTCCCCAGTATCTTTGAATGAGTCTCATTGTTTATTTATTGTGTTTTTCACAAGTGCTTGTAACTTCATCCTTGTTTTACTAATAGCTTTCTTCTAAAGTGGATTGACATTTCAGTTAGTTTTCAAAGGCCTCAATGTTTTTCCTTAAATTGGGCCTTACTTGTTGATGGGCCTGTTTAGACTGTGTCATATAAATTGTAGCATATCAAAATAAGGAGCATTTGTTAGAGATTTGTGAATTTGTTTTGTTATTATTAAAAATGTAGGGTCAAAAAATTGTTTTTCGTTGGAACTCTTTAATTACTCATGTAGGTAAATTAAAAAAATGGATATCAAGTTTAGAACTTATGGAAGTTGTGGATTTTATGTTAAAACCTACTGGATACAGCAGAAATTAACACAACATTGTATTCCAATAAAAAATAAACTTATTGAATATGTAAAGATAAGTTTTCATTCATTTTTAAATACAAAACTGTCCAAAATGTTAACATGAAGAATTTAGAAGATTGATCAGTGACTTCCTTATCTGGATGAGCAAGCTTTAAACTCCATACAACATTCTGTGTTTGATTCTTATTACAATAACTTTAAAAAATATAAATTAAAACTTTTTCACCTGTAGAAATGAAACTACAGTAGAATGTTGCCTTATACCGAGAATGAAAACGTACAAACGACCGGGCAGTACTGGCACAGAAAGGAGCATCATCAGGCAAAATTCAGAAACAAGTTCTAGTTCACAGTGAAAGTTACTAAATGATAAAAATTCAATTGAGTAGAAAAAGCATGGATTATTCAAAAAATCATGTAGTATAGCTTACAGGCTTGTTCAATATCATACACAAAAATAGATTCTAAATATATTAACAACATAAGATTAAAAGCAATCTAAATAAAAATGTTAAGAGGAAACATAGGAGAATATTAGCAAAGTATCCTGATGAAAGTGGTCTTTGGAAGCTTGCTATAAAACTTTGATCTATAAAGCAAATACTGAAAGATTTGGTTATATAAAAAGTAAAAGTTCTCACTTGCAAAAGATACCATAAACAAAGGCAGAAAAATGTTTGCAGAAAATGTGGTAGAAAATTTATATAATTATGTAAAGGGTTTTAGTTTGTCTCAGTGGTCCTGTCCTTCTAGGAATCCATTGTACAGAAAATACATAAGGATACATATAATACATAAGGATAGAATACAAGGTTTCTATTGTTAATAACATGTGTTGTTAATATAAGTTAATTATATATGTTAATTTATATTGTATATATGATACATAAGTTTATTAAAATGTATTTTTATTAATTAAAAAAGTGGTGAAAACTTTTTGAGCCAAATATAGTACATTCAGGCTATGGAATATTGTGCAGCTTTAAAAACAGATTTGTAGATATCTATACCCTTGGGAAAATGTACACGTTACTTTTTAAGAGAACAAGATCAATTTCAGATACTTGTGTACATAGATATATGAGTTTGCATTTTATATCATTTTTATTAATAAAAAACAATTATCCATACAATGCATACATTTTTATATTTTTATGTTTGGGCATGCATGCTAAGCTGTTTTAGTTCTGTCCGACTTTGCAACTTGATAGACTGTAGCTTGCCAGACTCCTCTGTCCATGGGCTTCTCCAGGCAAGAATACTGGAGTGGGTTGCCATCCCCTCCTCCAGGAGATCTTCCCTACGCAAGGATCAAACTTGCATCTTTTACATGTCCTGCATTGGCAGGTGGGTTCTTTACCACTAAAGCCACCTGGGAAGCTCCTATTTTTGTGTACGTATAATGAAAATATGGAAATTTCGCTTGGGGTGAGTTAATGTGAGATTGTTGGCAAGCTGGAGGTAAAAGAAATGTGAGTACCCATTACATTTGTAATTTTCAAAGTGCTGGTAAGATTTTTTAAATAGAAAATTTGGCCATTTAACTTTAAGGAGACGTTAATTTTTAGCAAGTCAGAATGAAACATTTCATGAACAAATTATTACTGAATTCAGATGCTAGTAGACTGTACATTTGGCATTGTACTTCTTATTTTGACATAGTCGTGGGGGAGAGTGAAGCCCTTCTTGATTATGAAACATCTCTCTGGTTATTTCTTAATAAAGAGATGAATTTTGAAGTGGGATACAGCTTTGAATGACACTTAGGCTTTATTTAATGGCCACTCCCAATCGTTAAGTGAGACATAAATTTGTCACTAAACTTTGCACTTAGTTTATAACTCTGCCTTGGAGTGATTCAGGAGGCACTTACTGCATACTCCTAAAAGACAGTGGCTGAGAGCCAGGGACTTTTGATTTGTCATGCTCGTCTCTGTCTTGCTGATATTTGGTCAAATTACTCTTCTGACTCTGAGACTCAATTTCTCCTTTTGTCAAAGGGGAATGATAATGTTGAGAATTAACTAGTGAGTACTTTTAGATTATTTGGAGCTCTGTATAAAAGCGATGATAAGGACTGATTTAGACATGACTTGTGTTAATTATCTTTTTATTGGTGGATGCTATAATGAATTGTCATTACAGATCAAGTGTCATTTATTGCTTTGTGGTAGTATACTGATTTAGAAAAGTTTTGTCCTTACCCCTGGGATTATATGATTCTATTGGAAGACTTTGATGCTGGGAAAAATTGAAGACAGGAAGAGAGGCGGAAAACAGAGGATGAGATGGTTGGATGGCATCACTGACTCAATGGACATGAGTTTGAGCAAATTCTGGGAGGTAGTGTAGGACAGGGAAGCCTGGTGTGCTGCAGTCCACGAAGTCACAAAGAGTCGGACATGACCTAGCAAGTGAACAACAAAGATCCTTATAACAATGTAATATTTCAGCAGATCTTCTCATAGTATTAGAGCCAGAAGGGACCTTGAAGATGAGGCTGCAGATACATTTCAAAGATCAAACTGAAGTGAATTCCCATCCATGGTCACAGAGCTGGGATTTCATTCCAGCAACGTGCTGAGAAGTATTTCTGCCATAAGTGAATTAATAAATCATCTCTTTACTCAATATAGAGCTCTTTCTACAGCATTTATACATTTTACTTAATGTTTCCCTGTTTTCATACATGGAATAAGTATTATTCAGAAGTCCAGGTAATCTCTACCAGTGAGATTAATTACTGTTTCAAAGAAAAGGTGTTCCCTTGTAGAAGCTGGTAGTTTTCGTTTCATTTTTCCTTTTTTTCTTTCAAATTGAAATTTCTTTAGGATACCCTACAAATTGTATTCAATGAACCAGTGGCTGCAAAAGACAGATATGAGTAATATTTGCTTGCATGTTTTATTTTAATTAACTAGGAGTTTCTTTTGAGCTCAAGTGATTGAAAATACATACATACATACACATATATATGTATATACATTTAAAAAATAATATCTTGTTATTTGGAGTAAGCCCTGTCATTAAGTATGTAAAATAAGTACAAGATAATTTTTAAAATAGGTAAAACACCCTTTGAAAACCTAAGCAAGACTATTTTTCTTAGAAGGAGCACTGTTGTTACATTTCTTGGGTGAAGACTGACAAGAGAATTGGGTGATTCATACACTAATTTCACTGGGAATATTTGAGTAGGGAGGACCTAGTATGTAATAAGCAGTGATGTATATCAATTTGATTTTGATAGTAAGTAAATTGAACTTTGTAGTCTCAATAAGTTTTGGACATTTGGAGGCATAGATGTTTGCTTTATATGTCATCTGTGTGTGTGTGTGTATAGTTACGTAAAGTAAACCTTTTATATGTAAACGTGTATATGTGCATTTGTAGATATAGATGTATATAAATATGATTACTGTGTTGGTATTTGAGATGATTCTATTTGTGATGAATAATGGTGACTTCTGTTGATGACTTTTGAAATTATTTCCTAAGTTTGAGTATTTTCAGTGTAATACTATTGAGCCCCCTTTTTTTCTTCTCCTAATTATCTGTGATATTATTGATATAGAGAGAATTCAGCATTGTTCAGAAATACATGATTTAGGGGGAGTGGATTTCCAATGCAGTCTGGAATAACATCTAAGACCTTATATAAAATGCTGTATTATGTGGCATAAAATGATTTAAAATATTAGCTTAGAAGTAATGACAAAAATTGTAACTCAATTATGCTAAAAAAAAAAACTGGCAATGACTATGTTTTTATCACTATGGTAACACAGATGCCTTTTCCCCAGTAGACTGTCATCACAGTTTATGTTTTGATGTGATCTTTGTCCTTTATGTGTCAGGAAGACCTAAGCCAAGATATGTGACTTGGCCAGTCTTTGATCCAAACAGGTTTTCTGACTAAACATGTTTTATAATATTTCTGTGATTCATATCTTCTGGATACAAAGTATTTACATGGGTAGTTTGACGTGAAAGCTTGGAATGTTTAATACATATCATATGTGTATGAACCTTTTTACTTTGTTATATAAAGTTGGTGATATTTTAGCTTATTTGTTCTTGTGATTTAAGTTATTTGTCTCTCTGAAATAGCTGTCAGCATGTTAGTCTGTTATTTGCTTTTTTACTTTCCTTTTCCCCACTCTTCCTTAGTAGACTGTGTTCCTGAAGTGCAAAGACCATTAACTTTATAAGCCAAGTTATAACCATCACAGAGCTGGGATACATATAGATATTGAATAAAAGTTTGTTGAGGAAAGCCTTTTAAAGTAGCTGTAGGGATGTGCAGGATACCAGTCTTTGATGATAAAGGGGGACAGTAGTACAAATGTGTCTTTACCTACTAATGTGTCTGATCTGATGAAACTAGGTTGGATACTTTGTAACAGAAATTATAACTCATTTACTCAGTATCACTTATCCATGCTTACTGTGTGTTTGTTACAAACTTTCTATCCTCCAGCATTTTAGAGACATAGAGGATGAAAACTATAAAATTATTATATGTAACATTTATTAAAAAAAAAAATTCCTGCTAGGTGTAGGTATTGACTGCCAGTTACTAGGTGACCTTGAACGAACATTCTTTGCCTCAGTCCAGTTTAAAAGGGAGTGTGAAACTCTGGTGCTGAATGACTTTGAGGTGTACCTTTGGGACACTTGAATCTGACGGGGAACACCTTTCTGTGATGCTGGTGTAGAAGAAGCTGTGTGACCTACTGGCTTGTGCTGATTCCCAGACCTACAAGGAAAACACTAGCTCCTCAGATCTTCGGACCTGAGAGGAACCTCTGGAAACATTCTTTGCAATTGGCCTGTCACTGCTGAGAACACCTGGTGAGGATTTGCAGAATCAAGTCTGAGCAGAGCCTGTTCCTTTAAGAGCTGGCCCTCTCTTTTCTGATCCTGTTGCTTTGTATCAGCAGTGTGCTCTGGCTCCTGAAGTGGTGGCGATAAAAGTAAAAACAGCTGAACTGTTCAAACAAAAGGAGCTATAATCAAAACATCACGATAAGGCATGAAAAACCAGTCCCCCAAAAATTACCTTCATGTTTTACTTAAAAATGACTAAAATAGTACGTGTCAGACTTTCAGTACTTGAGATTTAGCAGGGCAGGGGAATCCTCATTGCTTAGACCAGATTTTTGCACAGAACAACAGAGGAAAATGCTTGTGGAAGCTTCAGTTACCATGGATTATGGTCAGAGTTTTCTGCTAATAGCTGGCTATGTAGGGGGTGGGGGTCGGGGCACAGAGTTTGGGGCTACATGTTTGACCATATCCCAGGGCTGGTCACCCAGTAGATTCTCCTTCCTGGCAACCCAGATGATTGGCCAGTATACCCTCTTTACATTCAAGCTACAGGCTTCCTGAAAGACCTTGGGTCAGCTTCAGTCACTTATATAGATCTGCTGATGTTATCCTGGTTAAGCAGTGACCTGTATTATGAAATTAATTCATGGTATCCATACAGTAATCACTTAGGTCATGGTAAATAAGTGTGATGATATTTTTTCTCCATGCCTTGGGTTCTTTATTGTTGAAATGGAAGTTACTCTTGAACTTACCATATTGTGGCCACTTTGCTAAAATAGGTAGTATGTATCATACAGACTAAATCCCATTGCAGCCCTAAAAGAAATAGAGAAGAGGAGGGAGGCTCAGGAAACTTTCGCTTGCTAGTATCATTGACAGAAGGCAACCACACTTTATTAAAAAGAACAGATCATAAGAGAAAAGGAAGAAAGCAGCAGTATAGAGATATTTCCTGCTTTGTCCCTGGTGGCTCACATGGTAAAGAATCTGCCTGCCAGTGCTGAAGATGCAAGAGATGCAGATTTGACCCCTGGGTTGGGAAGGTCCCCCAGAGGAGGGCATGGCAACCCGCTGCAGTATTCTTGCCTAGAGAATCCCAAGGACAGAGGAGCCTGGCGGGCTATAGTCCATCAGTTCCCAAAGAGTCAGACATGACCGAGTGACTAAGCACACACACAGCCGTATTTCATTTGCTGCTACCTCTAAACCAGAGAGATTTTGATAGGAACTTTATATGTTCCTGGAATGACACTGTGTCCAGTTGTGCAGATATTAAAATTTTTCTAAGGAAGTCCTCAGCATTTAAATATATTGTTGTTTCACATGTTTTTATTTAACTTCAAAACCTTTCTACAGCAGCCTGACTGCAGACTGCAGAAAGGATTGTTAAGAAGGACACATTCCATGTCTTAGCAGTGTTTAGCTACAAGTCATTGACTAATTCAGACATGGTTTTAAGTCTCCTAACTTTGGGTATATGACTGTTTATCAGTGGTACATACCTTTGCATAAATGTAAATTTTGGCTCTGTGATAGTAAATAAACTTCAGAAAAGATACCCTTTATTTTTAAAAAAGTTATTGGGAAATAGAAACATAGTAATCTAATTGAACCTCTCAGGAAAATTAAGCCCATGAGTAAAATGCTTAAATAAAATGACCAGAATCCATAAGAATAACACCTGGTGGCTCAGAAGTTAAAGCGTATGCCTGAAATGCAGGAGACCCAGGTTCGATCCCTGGGTCGGGAAGATCCCCTGGAGAGGGAAATGGCACCCCACTCCAGTACTCCATGGAGAATCCCATGGAGGGAGGAGCCTGGTAGGCTATACAGTTCATGGGATTGCAAAGAGTCAGACACGACTGAGCGACTTCACTTTCACTTTCATCTTTAAAGAGAAAATGTACATATTCTCCTAATTACTTCATGATTATTTTTGAGGAGGTTAACCTAATTCAAAAAAAAAAAAAAAAAAAGATGAACTGGTTTATCAGAACCTGGAGTGTAATGAAACTAGCTCATCCATCCTCTTTTTATTCCTCCTTAGCTATAGAGCTATTAAGGAATAGTGAAATGGATGAAGACTAGGCACTGGGAGACATATGGACCATGTTAGACTCTAGATGAATGATAAACTTTAAAATTTGCATAGGTATGTAATGCCTATGTTTAATCATAGAAACAAACATACTAGCCAATATGTAATGGTTGACTCCTATCTTCTGCAGAGAATGAGACACAAATAGAATTTAAAATAACCTAAAGGTTACTTTGACATTAATTAACTTTTATCTTAGAAAATTAAGAAGCTTGGTAATTCTTAACAAAGTTTGGAAATTTCTCTCAGGCTACCATGTAAAAACATCTTTAAATTGCATACTTTTATTGTTTTAGGGTTAAATGATTACTGTGTCTCTGATCTTGACACATTTTGCTTGAAAAACATAATATTCCTTAAGAAATAAAAAAAAAAAAAACACACAGCTTTGCCTGTTTTCAAATCAGTTACAAAGTAAAACTGAATGAGAAGGAACAATTCTTGAGGCCTTGCAACTGTGGAGAAGTTTGTGTAAAGTTCATAAGATGCTAGGTCTGGTTTATCTGAGTGAACAGATCCCAGTCTCTAGTGTTTGACTTGAATTTGAGTGATTTTCTTTTTACACTTTCCTCTGGGATTTAGAACCAGTTAAGAAGTCTCGTGGAAAAAGATGGAAACATCTTTAAATCATTGTGGTTGCTAATGTCTACATAGCAAAAGTTATTTGTAGACTTGCTAATTATCTGGTTAAATTTATTAGTGTTGACAGCAAAAAGCTATAATTTAAACCCCAAAGAGAAAAGTTTGAAGCAGACTAATCATATCAAAAGAATTGCCAAATTTCCTTTTTGTTTTATTCTGTCTAGACATGGTCTTAAATCATGGGATCCACAATGAGATTTGGAATGAGGGTGTCCGGTTTTTCAAAAGGAAATTTCCAGAAATGTTTAGGAAATGTTATTTAGGCTTCTTTAAGTCTTAGACTATGTGTGTAGGTATGCTCATGTTTGAGGTTTTCCACCTGTTTTTGCTTTATGTACAAATTAGAAAATTGATGCTTATTTTGATAAAACTCATTTGTCTTATTATTCACAAAAGGATTTGAGGAACTAGCAAATGAGTGAATATCCTTTCAGATAAGTACTTCTTTCCCTTAAGTAATTGCCTATTAGTACTAGATGGTGCAATGATAGAGAATCTGCCTGCCAGTGCAGGAGACACAAGAGACACGGGTTCGATCCCTGGGTCAGGAAGATCCCCTGGAGTGGGAAATGGCAACCTGCTCCAGTATTCTTGCCTGAAAAATGCCATGGACAGCAGAGCCTGGAGTGCTATATCCATGGGTTGCAAAGAATCAGACGTGACTGAGTGATGAGAATACATACACACACACTCACACACACACCATAATTAGATAATTAAATAACTTTAATGTTATTCCCCTACTGGTTCCCAGTGTGGTCAGAATGGGGGTTGTTGGTAATGTTTGGAGACATTTTTTGTTACCATAACTAGGGGTAGGGGTCAGGTACTGGTGCTAATGAATAGAGGCTATGAATGCTGCTAAACATTCTTCAATGGACAGGACAGAACCCCACAGCAGGGAATTGTCCACCTGCAAATTTCAATCACGCCAAGTCTAAGAAAACCTGTCCTAGATGGGAAACTCTCTCTCTCTCTCTCCTTTGCCGTATATAGTTTTTGCATTAGTTTTAATTTTTTTATAGTTAACATTCACAAAATATAATTTTAAAATGTAGTGGTATTAGAAACTTAAAATTTAGGCCTTAGTGAAATAAACCATTAAATTAGCTATGTATTGAACATAAAGTTTTTGCATCTAGTTGACATGTACTTAGTATTTAGGAGTACTAAAGTACTCCTGGAAAAAATAATAAATAGAGATTTTATAAAATTTAGGATATGTTCTAGGATTAAAGCTGGAAGGGCCTTAATGATCATCTAATTTGGTGATTCTTCATTGAGATGATATGTTGGTAGTCATCAGTGCTTCAGAATTACTTAATGAAATGAATGCCTTCCTCAAAAAAAGAATACTTAGAATCCCACTCTCATATCGTACTTTTTATAAGTAGTTCTGAGGACTATAATCCTATTTCCATTTTATTTTCTCTTCGAGAACTGCTGCTCTCTTCTACCGTATTTGACATAAAGGGTCAAAGATGATGGCATCCTCTAAGTAACAGACTCTTATTCAGTGACTGGTGAACTGAAAAAGCAGATTATTCTTCTTTCCCTATTGCTTTAATAGACTTGCTTTAAAGATGTTGAAATACTGATATTTCTATCTATGTATGTTCATTCTCCATAAACATATAGAATGTCTCCTAGACACCTGCCAGGCCCAGTGCTAGCCCCTGAGAACTTGGACATTATCCCTACCCTCACTGAGCAGGAGAGAGACAGAAGAAACAGATAAGCCAAGAGTAGTAAAAGCAAAGCTGTAGGAATATTTAATAATTGGGAACAAAAATATTGAACTGCAAGCAATCTAGCCATCATTTGGATCATCTGAGACCCAAGGAGTTGAAGTGATTTGCCCAAAGGCACCTGTCTATGTGTCCAGATGGAGGTGAAAGGAGGGCGTGGACCACCCACTCCATGCTAGGGGGCATGCAGGTTGGCAAAGTGCATCGTCTAGGGAATGTTCTGGAGTAGGAGGAGGTGCTGCAGAGAGAAAGGGAGCAGCCGTTTCTTCCTTTCCTAACGGGACACAGCCGTGGCTGTGTAGGCTGGGCTGTCTTGGAGATCTAAAGGATGAAGACAGAGTTCCTGAGCTTGCCTCATCCCTTGGACTGGGCTCTAGGCAGTCAGTCGCTGCCCAAATTGTCATATGGAAAAGAGGAAGTGTGGGAAGGTGAAAAATGTGAATTATAATATTGCTTGGGAGGGGGGGAGCCAGGAAGTAAGCAAGGAGAAGACTAAAGGCTAGTGGGATTAGAGTGGAGCAAAGACAAGACCAGTTTCTTTGCTGCATACACTTTCCTGCCCCAAGCTTCAGAATGCACTTGCCCACACGCCATATCCTAAGTGTGAGGTCTGTCTCTAGGCTAGCTTCCTGTAGCCTAATGTACCACAGTACCAAAAGTTTAGTATTTTGAAATAGTGGATGAGATTTGGGCAGTATGGTTAGAAAATTGATTAATCAAACTTGCAAATGATAGCCTATGAATGACCACATAGTTTGGGAAAGGTTTTTTTTAACAAATATTCAAATTTTATAATCTGATACATGAGATCATCATATGGAAAAAAGCTTCAATACAAAGACGATTCCCTATTCACCATATGAGGAAAACATGGTTTTTTTTTTTTCCCTTTTTGAATCATATCAGCTCTTAAGAATTCATGAAATTTTGTTCAGGAATATGTGTGGCCCACCCCTGCTCCTGTTCTTTGATTAATTGTTTGCTCTATCATAAGAACTAAAAGCTGTAGTTAGTTCCACTTAGTTCATCATTCTAAAATTTTTTATTTAAATTGGAAACAGCCTGGTTAAGGAGTATTGTGGCCGTTGTTGTTGTTGAGTTGATAAGTAGGGTCTGACTCTTGTGTGACCCCATGGACTGTAGCCCCCCAGGCTCCTCTGTCTATGGGATTCTCCAGGCAAGAATACTGGAGTGGGTTGCTATGCCTTCCTCCAGGGCATCTTCCTGACCCAGAGGTCAAGCCTGTGTCTCCTGCATCTTGTGCTCTGCAGGCAGGTTCTTTACCACTGAACCACCGGGGAAGCCCATTGTGGCAGTAGACACTTCCAAATTCATTGCCACAGCATCGTGATCCCTGTATCTGATGCTCAGAAGTAAAATTCTCTCAAGGAATTATCTCTTTGGCTTCTGAGAGTACTCCAGTTATTCCTGTTAGTGAAAGCAAAGTAGGAAGTTATTTTGACCCGCAAAGAAGAGGCTGATTTATAGGCCATGGGGAGATGCCATGGGAAGAGGAGCCTCTACTGATATCATTTAGGATGAGCAGCTCTGATAAGCTTTCAGCTGTCAGAACAGATAAGGGAAAATTAGTACTCTGTTTAAAAAAACAATGAAATTTAACTAGGGCTAGAAATAGCATCTATGGTCCTTTTCAAAAGTTTTAGAACAAAATAAATTTAATAAACATTTATGGGAGACATTCTGTGTTATATGGTAGAAAGAAGAATAATGGTTTTATAAAAGAATCTTTTTATAAGAAAAATTGGACCCAATTCCTGCCCTCAGGGGAGAACAGATTTCTCCCTTAGGGGAGAACAGATTCTAAGGTCGTTGAGGGCAGGAATTGTGTCCATATTTCATATAAAAAAAGGGATGTTGGGGGCTGTATAGTAGGGCAGTAAAAGAGTACCATCAGTGGGCACAGGGGAAGTGAGGGAAGTTGTGGACCATCTGAAACATGTGTTTAATTGCCCCAACCTTCACTCTGTCATTGTCTTCAGAATCATTCTGCTCAAGCAGCCATTGGCCTGCATTTGCTTTTACAGCTATTATTGGAGTATTCCCCTTCCTTTTTAAAATGTCCTTAAGAACAAGGACTGGCCTTATTTGTCTTCTTCTTCTCAGTGCCTGCTAAACATTTATTTAACAGCTGAGTGAATAATGAATGGATTAATAGTGAAACTTTGTGGAACAGGCAAGAAAGNTAATGAATGGATTAATAGTGAAACTTTGTGGAACAGGCAAGAAAGTAGCATGTGAATATGCTATGTAGGACTGTGAGAGATTTGAGGCTCGTAGTGGAATGCAGAGGAAATACGTCAAACTCAGACAAGGTCGTACTAGTGAGTGTGATATGTGGTGGGAAGACAATTTGTGTTATATTTATACAGTAAATTGGGATGCATGTCAGTATAGAATCATTAGATTGCAAGTAATAGGAAACTCGGCTCAGACTGGATGAAACAACATCATAACAGTGACTCTGACTTTTCCAAATGAGGAAGTGGCCCCTAAGAGTGCTCCTTTTAGTGAAAGCGAAGCAGGAAGTTATTTTGCTGTACGTAGAAGAGCTGATACAGTCGATTTGGAGGCTCTGATTGCCTGAAGCAACGCCATAGCTCAGTCAAGGGGCACATCTTTGAATGTCAGTGGAACCAGACAGTCATGATGTAACCAGTGCGTTCTCTTGCTCTGTTTGGCTCTGCCTTTCTGCCTATGATGGCTTAGTCTTATGATTGCCAGGTGGCTACAATAGCTTCAAATGGAACATGTTCACAGCACCAAATACAGTGGCGCTTGCTTGCTCCAATCTTGTGCAGCCGAATGACTCTGATCTTGTTATCTGCACATCTCAGAACCAATCCATCACTATTTCCAGGGAGTCTCCCTGGAATATGGGATATGCTATTTGATTTTTGCCCGTCTGGCCTGTTCCATGAGCCAGTATTTATTGAGGGTCTGCATGTTTCCTTTTAGGTGCTGGAGATGGTGTTTAAATCACATCTACAGACCTCCGATACCCTGGGCACTCTGTATATTCCTTCCTTCTTTTAGTTTTCTTCACAGCACACACTACATTCTGATATAATATAGATTTTACAATCGTAGTGGCTTGTCTTTCTCTTCTTGTTGGAATGTGAGCTTCACCAGGAACACTTTTTACCTGTTTTCACTAGTCTTCCTCCTTTGTACAGCATATATAGGTGGTCAATAAATATTCATTGGCATGAAGGAAAAAGAAACATGCCCTTAGTTTCATGTGGGAGAAGACATATCTTAAATAAGTAAATAAGAAAACACCAGTTATAAGTATTGTTAAAAATTAAACATCATGATGGGACAACAGATGCAGGGGGGATGTTTCGCTGGGGTGACCGTTCCACCTGGAATGATTGTTACCAGCAGAGGCGTGGATCACCAAAAGAATTCTCCTGACGGTACAGAAAGAGGCAGATGGACAGAGAGATGACAAAAGGTGATGTTCCTTACAGTGGGGGTCTTATGGCTTTATCAAATTAGTAATACAACTTATACCCTTTAGAGAAACCACTGTTTCCAAGATTTTGCTGGTTACTTCCTGGCAAGTCTCATAAAGTTTCCTTGACTTTTAACTCTGTGTCACCCATCTCTCTTAAACTGTAGTTTCCTCTTTTGTCTTTCTGGGTTCAGTGTTGGTATTATTCAGTCTTGGTTATCCACATGTGGGTCACGTTTCTGATGTCAGGCTTACTCCCTTCCTAAACACTTCCTTGTACTGCAGTAGCTACATGATCTTAAGGCATGCAAGGCCATTTTATTACAGATCTTAAGCATAGTTAGGAAGGTAATTCTCGTACACACACACTCATCCCAGTGTTTAAAGTTTGGGGATTATCTTCTGTTTTAGGTTATGCAGGAGTGGCGGTTCCCTGAGTATTGATATAATTCTTAGTGATGTTGCTATACTGAGTGTATAACTGGAATTGAGTGATATTTGAATGAGACAGAAGCATATTACAGAAGGCATAGAGAGTCTATTATGGGCTCATATTTGAAGATAGGAAGAGATTTAGTATTGTGAAATGAAAGAAATATTAATCCTACACACACACACATATATATATATACACATACTTTTATGTACAAGAAGAAATACACTCCAGATTGTTAACAATGAGACTGGAGTTTAGGAATTGAGAGAACATTGATTTTACCTTAGACTTTGGCAAATACATGTTTGAAATTTATCTATGTGCATGTATTATTTATTTAATTCTAAAAAGTGAAAAGAGTTAAGAGCATTTAAAAAATTGACTCCAAACTGTCTCAATATTGAAGTAATTATTGGATATTTGTTTTAATTTATCACTCTTGGTATTATAAATGGGGACATTTTGGAAAAGCAATGAGGCGTTATAGTTACTAAAAAATTGTTTACAACTTTTGATTCATTAGGAAGAAATTATTCAGCTGAGGAAGGGAGCTATATTACATGAAGTTACTCATTGCAGGTTTAGCTCCAAATGGGAGGAAAAACAATTGGAAACACTCTTAAGTGTCTGAATAGAATCATAGAAATCATGATCATGCCCCCAAATGATGATTCCACGTCAAGCCCATTCTGTAAGAGGGCATTGTAGAAATAAGTAAGCAAGGGAATAAATAGCTTATTAAATTTGTGGAATATTTGGAATTCTTAATGAAATTTTAACTGCAAATATGTGGGGCATATGGAAAGTATTATAATTTAATGTTAAATGAAAGTGCAGAACATAAAACTGTAAGGAAACCATAGCTACATCTATGTGACCAGTATGTATTTTGATATATAAGATGAAGGAAATAGGAAAGTAAACATGTATATTCTAGATTTGAGCTGTTTTTTGTTGCAGTAGTACTTTATAATTTTTTTTTACTGTAGATATATCTTTTTAATAAAGTTAGATTAGCATTAAATTTATAATGGTAGTTTGTAAAACATAGCATTCTGATGTCCTTTTTTAAAAATTGAAACCAGCAAGTTAGAACCTCATGTTTTTTAGTCTTATTGTGCAGACTGCTGTACTGCCCAAGTTATGCAGAAAGTATTCTTTATTTCCTTAGATCACCTCTTAAAAGTGTGACTAAAAAGTACTGGAGGATGACAGAAAGAGTAACACCTTTCGTGGTCTCAGATATTTCCGTTTTCAAAGATTTACAGTTCACATGAGCAGAAAAGTTACGAACAAAGCAGTTAAGCTTTTTGAAAACCAAGGTATTTGTCGTTGACTGTGGCTTTCAGGATTTCCTTCTTGCAGTCAAGTTAGGAGGAAATGCCTCAAATCAAAAAGGGGAAGGAGGGAGGGACACAGGCACTTCATTGTGTGTGGTTGTGATTGTGCGTATGTGTGTGTTCTAATGGATTAAAACATCGCCTCAGCTTGGATTATTTCTATCCTCAGAACAGCGTATGAACATTTTTTGGGGGGAAGAAAAAAAAGCCAAAATGTTTAGACAGCTGCTTCCTTTAGTTTTTTAAATATACAAATATTTTTACTACCTCAGAGACATCATCATGCCTTTGTCACTAACCTGCTTTTGACTCCTATAAACCCCTTAACTTTATTTCTGCTTTTGGTGGCACTATTTTTATATCAATCTCTTTCTCCTTTTTTAAAAAAGTATAAGCCATGAATTTATTTGACGTAGGGTATCTAAAAATGAGGTGACATAAGAACGATTAATACCATATTTAGTATCATGTATTGATGTTGAATTGCGTTAATTTCACACTTATTTACTTTGTATGGACACCTTTGCAATCTTTTTCTTTTTTTGGATGAGAGTAACCATTATTTTACCTCAGTCAAGTAAATGGCCTTTGTGTATAAACAAAGACATGTGAAAACAGTAGATTGATGTCCTTTACCTGTAGCACTGCAACATTATATAATATACTCATTGGTTTTGTCAGTCTGCCACTTGGCCATTTTAGTGTTTTATTCATTTACCTCATTACTGTGGGTAGGAGACATGAATTCTTGAGCTCCCTCAGACATCGCCTTAAGCTTCTGTTACCTCTTTGCGTTTCTGGCCATCTGAACTGGCCGCACAGTGTCCTTTGCTTTCCCTGGATTCCTTCGGCTCCTATTTTTATATCAGATTCTACTTTGGTTGCTGGCATGACTTTCACCTGGCAGGGCAAAGGGCTTTCTCGAAGGTGACTGTCTCCTCAACCTGTCTGACTTCAATAGTATAGGCAAGGAGGGGAAAATAAAGGCACAAAGAGACATGAACTGGGCTGTTGGAACTCTTGTTTTCACTTGCATTTTTTTTGAGATTGCACAGAACTTAAATTACCAACCATTGATTAGCAGGACAACTTTGAAGTGTGTCTTTGGAAAAATTTACCAAGACATATTTAGGCATTTTCCCCACGTTAATTAAAAGAAGTTAAGAGACCTAACTAGCTCTGTTATGTATGCATTTTTTTAATACGCCACGTGATCCATATATCTTGGAAAAGCAAAAAGAGTAATAATTCTGTCCCAGTTTCTGTCCCAGGCTTCCCTGGTGGCTCAGAGGTTAAAGCGTCTGCCCGCAATGCGGGAGACCTGGGTTCGATCCCTGGGTCGGGAAGATCCCCTGGAGGAAGGCATAGCAACCCACTCCAGTATTCTTGCCTGGAGAGTCCAATGGACGGAGGAGCCTGGTGGGCAACATTCCATGGGGTCGCAAAGAGTCAGACACGACTGAGTGACTTCACTTTCACTTTCAATTGAAGCTGGGAACTGTTCGCTTGACTTGGATGTAGAATGTTGGGTCCTTTAAGCAGAAGACTCTGTACACTTGAATAGGAGTAGAAGATGGACTCTCCAGAGCATCTGAACTTCATCTTCCCACGTGGAGGGCTGGACCACATATCCAAGAAAATTAAATTGCTTTTCCACTGTTCTGATCAGAACCTTGTGTTTTCATGATGAGTATTTTCAAAACAAGATCCCTGTCAAGTAGAAAAAGTCATCAGTTCTTTCTAAAGACTCCTTTCTCTATTGGTTTTTGTGCTTCAGCACTAAATATGTACATTAAAAGGAGAGTAGAAAAATGAATGTGACTCTTCAGTTGTGTTTCTCATAGTTAAGCACATATATTCAATATCTTTAAAAGAATCCAAGCCATAAAGCAGATGACTATTCCAAAAATGTTAAACTTTGCTAGAGAAAGATAAATTAGCTTAGGTGTTTCTGCTCGTTGTTATTTGCCTCCTCCCGACTCCCCCCTGAAGTAGTTGGGCTTGAGAAATGAAATACAGATTGGAGAATGATCTTTTATTTAATCTTTACACATTAAATGTTTAGTAAATGTAGTCTTGAAGTGCCTTTTCCCCTTATTTTATGAGAAAAGATGTATCACTCTTATATACACATGCACCTTTTTCCTCCTGTGTACAGCCTAACATTGCTGGAGAAAATATATATGTCTTCCACTAGAAAAAATGTTACCAATGACTTTTTAACAACCTAAAGGTTCAAGTCCCAGCTGTTGAAAACTGACCCTGGGTTGCTGCAGCTAAGGCATTCTCTTTCGAGAGGCCAAACCCTGTCACAGGTGACAGCTGACCCACTTACTCAAACCTTGTTAGAGGACCAGGTTCCTTTTGTAGGTCTCCAGACCCTTTCTTGATGGCTTGTCATAACCAGCTGGGGCTGCTGAAGCTGAATGGCTTATACTGAATTTTTATAGCTTTAGTGTAACTAATCAGTATTGGAGGGAGGGTTAAAATAAACCTTTGGCAAAATTCTACAGATAGAGTAGCCTGTAATAGTGTTCAGAGTTCCATTTGAAATGAATAAAAGGCCTGCCCATGCTGTGAGTTCGGTTCAAGAGCCCCTTCAATTGTGTAAGAAAGTTTCTGTTTTTTAATCAGTGGTTTGATTTTTATTGAAATAATCAACTCCATAATCTCCATTCATAAGACACCATGATTTGTCCTCCTTTTTGGTAACTTATTAATGTAGTAAGTATTTCCAGGTGCAAAACTTTATGACCCGGCTAATTTGTGACCCGCCCCCCTCCATGGTGTATGCAGTGTTTCAAAGGAGTCAGGTGTTTGAGTGAAGGCCAAGATAATGGTTGGTATTGGCGTTCATTTTCTTTAGGATATACTTATTGGTTTTTGTACATTTTTCTCTGCAGAACATATGCACTAGCCATGCAGTTGAGGTTTTGAAGTTTATGCTGTTTTGCTTTTTGGTTTTTCTTGTCTAAGTTACCTGCTAAAACCTTTGCTGAAAGACTGCAAGTTCTTGGCCTGTGCTCCCTAGACTCTTTTTCGATGATTCACACCACCTTTGATTAACGCATGATTCATAGCAGCAGTCACTAAGTGCAGGACTTCCCCTTGCTGACTTTGTGGGTCATGTTCTGTGATCTTGGGAGAACTCTTTTCCTGAGATAGAAATGGCCAACGCCCTACACGTTAGAAAACTTTTTGAAACAAGTGTGTGTGTGTACATACATATATATATGTATATATTTTATATACAAGTATTTATTTATGTACACATATATTGCTTGTGTTTGAAAGGGAAGAGAAAATGTAGTAGCATTGGCTAATTTTTTGAAATGTGTATCATTGCCTCAGAAAATTTGGAACTTTGGCTTATGTGATGTGATATGATCAGGGGGAAACATTTGCTTGTTTTTTCTTAAGAAGGAAAAATCATACAGAAAATAGATCTGCAGTGATTTGATACATGCAGGGATTGTATTTTACTCCATTTCTATATCAGCTGGTCATATACGATACAAATCAGTATATGGGAAAACATGTAAGCCATTTATCTTTAATGGAAAGGGTGATTGGGAGGTCATAAACAATGAGAATTGTTTAAAAACAATCCTTTCTGGAAAAATTAACATTGCATGATTATTGAGTTCTGTATTTACCTGAAAGTAACCTGTAAATTCTCTCTGCTGGGTGGATGATAACAGAGTTCACCCACAGTTAGGTGTGAGAAGTGAGCCTGATGGAATGTCAGAATCCTCATCTACTGCCAATATTCAGATGTGTGATTTGAAGTGTTTTTTTTTGTTGTTGTTGTTGTTGTTATAAAGAGCACCATATGCTTTGTGGAGATGCTGAGAGAACTTGCTTTAGCAAGTTTAAATCTATTGATGTGTAGGTATGACATTTTAATACACATATTTTAAATAATGTTCAGTTACTGTTTGTTTCAAAGCAACTGAGTAAAAACGTCTCCAGCTATCCAGATTTCAGTCTGTACAGATTACTAATTATGTGGCTGATGTGAACATAAAGTTTCCAGTGCAAAATGAAAATTACAATAAAAATGTATTTGTCTGCTCTCTGATTTGAAAGTACAGAATGTATTCTGGGCCTTTTAGATATTATGACATTGAAAACTATGGTAACCATTGTGAATGTACCTAAAAAATAAATGAAAAAAAAAAGAGAGAGTGAGAGATGGGGGTGGGGAGCAGGAAGGAACTGGTGTAGTAATAGCTTGGTGAGTAAATAAATATTTAAACTTCATGCCTGGTTACTTGTTTAATCATGAGATTTGCAGAGTTAGTTGGTTTAGTTGGTTTCTTATTAATCTTGTCTTAACCTATTAAACTAAATTTAAGTGCTTTCAGAAACAAAAGCAAATTACAAGCTTTCTGGGTCTTCATTTCTTCGTGTATGAAAAACAGGAAATCAAATTAGATATTTGCTAAAGTTTTCCCAAGTTCTTAAATTCCATGAGTCCGTGACTCAGGAGAAGTCCAGGAATGATGTGAGTAAGCTTAAAAGTTTTGAAGTGACATTAACTCCAAGACTTAGGACCTCTGAGAGTGCCCAGAAGTCCTTTAAAAAATTTCCATAAAGTTACCAGTTTGCCTCCTGTTCAGACTTTTATGAGTGCAAATATAAAATACATAGACATAAAACACAACAAATTCTGATCCTTAGTAGCTTAAGATAAAAGGAAGTTAATCAGAAGGGTCTGGGGCAGTGTTTTTTAATAGGACTTGCTTTGATGATGAAAACACTCTCTAAATCTGGCCTGTCCAGTATGGTAGCCGGTAGCCATATGTAATCAGTGAGCACCGAAATGTGGCCAGTTCAACTAAAGACCTGGATTTAAAATTTTTACTTAGTTTTAAGTAGTTTAAATTAAAAGTGTTCAGTACTTAAAGGAATCCTGGGATAACAGCCGTCAGTATTAATGAGGGTAGAAAGGAGCCAAGGATGGCCCTAAGGACTCAGTATTGCTTTGGGGTCTTTAGAAGCAGGAGTGATGGACTCTGTATAGTTGCTGTGATCATGACTTAGATGCTTCCAGGCTGTGTTTATCAGATCAAAATGACAACTTTCAGAGAGGGACATTCTAATTGTTTTAGCCTCAGTCTTGTGTGTCTACCCTTGAATCGGTCAGCTTGGGTGAAAAGGCAGGTTGGGTTAAAGAATTACAGTGCAGGTATAGCTCTGAGGATGGCAGTAGCTTGGAGGAAAGGACGTGGCAGCGATCTTGAGAATTGTCTGCCACATTACTTAGATCTTGTTCTCTGCAAGCACTGATTTTCTAAATTCAAAATTTTATTAACTCATACTGCACTTGACTACTTACATTTTTTTAAATTACAAATTATTTCAGTATATGTCCATAACATTTCCTAAGCTGGGAGACTAATAATTTATCATATTATGTAGAAGGAAGTCATTGAACATTTTCCAGCTAAAGGCCACATTGTGAGTGTATTTGTCTGTGCTCTTTCTACAGGTGAGGAGAGGAAGGCTGAGGTCTTCTGCTACCTCAAGGCACAAAATGAGATGCTCTGTTATGGGCCAGATGCTTTTCTTTATCTGAACCTATGTTGTTGATCAATTCAGTGGTAAAACTGGGTATTTGAAAACCATCCCTTTGAAATTCAGGTCTTTTTTGAAAATTTGTTTTTTGGTAAAATCATAATGCTAAAAATGTGTGTGAAATCTGAGTAGTGCAGGTTTTACTTTTCAAGCTTTTTAAAAAATTATTGAAAGCATGAAGAAAAGAGTTGATGGCGATTTTGATATTTGTGTCACATAAAATTATAAAAATCACTTCTTACATAATACATTTCAATTGAATAATACTTAACCCAGGTAAGTCAAAAACAAGTAGAAAGTAAAGACACCTATGATGACAACTGATTGTGTGAACATCAGAATTTGAGTAGCCGTTTATAAGCCCACAATCCGTGTGTTGAGGACTTCCCTGGGAATAAGTTTGTCCTCTCTGTGGACCAGACATGTTTCTTTTTGTTTTGGTTTTGGTTGTGAATCATGCAGTATCTTAGTTTCCCGACCATGGATTGAACAGGAGTCCCTGGCAGTGGACATTCGGGCTCTTAGCTACTGGATCAGCAGGGAAGTCCTAGCGAGGAGAGTGGGAGCCTTGGCTTACTCCCTGTACCTGAGCAGGTTCAGGAATGGAAACTTGCTGAGGTGCTAAGTACTTACAGCCCATATGTTAGATCACCCTGGTGGCAATCTGTGCACATCCCTTGGCAAGAAAAGTATTTGGGGTTACAAAGTCAACCTGATGCCCATCAGGGTAGAAAAAACCCTGATGCTGGGAAAGATTGAAGGTAGGAGGAGACGGGGATGACAGAGGCTGGACATGAGTTTGAGCAAGCTCTGGGAGTTGGTGATGGACAGGGAAGCCTGGTGTGCTGCAGTCCATGGGGTCACAAAGAGTTGGACGTGACCGAGCGACTGAACTAAACTGAACTGCCAAAGTCCACAGTCAGGTCAGAGAGGAAATAAGAGTCAGTGGGAAGCACCCAGAGCAAGTGTGAGTCAGACACTTACTCCTCATGGGAGGACCATGAGAAGCCCAGAAGTCAGTCAGATAGCAGAGGACGTGCTGCATACCCTCCTCTAGAATAGGCCCCCGGGGCTTTGTCCCGACTTGAAATAGTCATCTGGGAAGCGTTGTAGACGCAGAGGTCAGACTTGAGTCCTCCACTGCATTCCAGTGAGGTCAGTCCATCACATCCCTCTTGTCCTAATCTTTACCATCTTCTGATTGTCACAGATAGGAGAGAAAAACTGTTGTTTTTCTGCCACCACTTAGCTCTGGCTTTGTTGCCACCAGATAGATACGAAGTGGTTACTAGGGCTCAGAAGCACCCCGTTTCAAAAT
>SJYQ01027123.1:0-137588 GCA_006410935.1 Redunca redunca
GGACTTGTCCCTCAAATTTCAGCCCACTGATGCACAAAGTCCCATGGAGAAGCCGCCCCGATTGGTGATCCTCCTCCCTGGCTTCCGTCAGCCCTTGGGCACCTCTCCCTTTCTCCATGTACCACGCCACACTGAAGCTGGTGATTTCTTTGTTTCTGTCTTCCCTAGTCTTTGAATTCCTTGAGGGATAAGAGAGCATCTCATGGGGCAACATGGTATCACAGTGTCTAGAACAGTGGTGCACGGTGGAGTCTTAGTACGTTTTAGATAAGGAATAAATAAGTGAGTAAGTTACAGTCCCTTTTTCTAATCACAAACACTTATGTAACACTTAATTTACACCACACCCCACTTCAGGTCTCTGTTGACTGGTTTTCAAATTGCACTTCCCACCCCAGCCTCACCCTTGACATGGTCCCACTCTCTTCTGACCCAGAAATTACATTCTAGGAATTTATTCTAGGGAAATAATTCATGTGAGTCCAAAAAGTAGCTGAACACTGTCCATTGCAGTTTGTTTATGATGTTTGGGTTTTGTAGAAAACCTGAATTTGAACAAAAAAACAGTAATTTGACTAAATAAGGTATGGAACAATAAAATAGGCTTTTACAGAACCACTAAAATAATACCAAAAATGTTCAATTGATATGAAAAGATGTTCAGCTGATATTTTTAAATGAAGTAAAATTACAAAATGTTTTAAATTTTCAATAGTGGTAAAATACTTGTAACAAATTTATCATCTTAAAAAGTGCATGGCTCAGTAAGGGTAAGTGCATTCACTTTGTTCTGCAGCCAATCTCCAGAACATTTTTTTTTTTTCTTATCTTGCAAAATGAAAACTCCCTACCGTTCAGCAGCATTGTTCCCTCCCCACTTTTCTTTTCTCAGTCCCTGGCAACAACCATTCTACTTTCTGTCTTTATGAATTTTGATGACCCCAGGTTCCTTGTATAAATGGAATCATTCAGTATTTGTATTTCTGTGACTGCTGATTTCACTAAGCTTTTTGTCCTCAAGGTTCACCCTTGTTATAGCATGTGTCAGAATTTCATTCCTACTCAGGGCTAAATAATATTCCATTATATCTGTGTATTGTGCTTTGTTCACCCCTTTGTCTGTTGGTGGGTACTTGTGTTGATTTTGTGATTTGGCTGTTATGACTAATGAACGTAGGTGTGTGAAGATCTCTTCAAGACTCTGGGTTATAATTCTGTTTTTAGTTTTTTGAGGAACTGCCATACTTTTTCCATTGAAGCTGTGCCATTTTATATTTGCATCAGTTTGCACAAGGGTTCTAATAACGCCTTGTCCTTGGAAACACCTGTTATTTCTGTGGGTTTTTTTTGTTTTGTTTTGTTTTGTTTTGTTTTTGGGTAACAGTAGCCACCCTAATGGGTGTGAGGTGGTAAGTCATTGTGGTTTTTAAAAATGTATTTTTTTAATTGAAAAGTAATTGCTTTACAGTATTGATTTGATTTCTTGTTCCAGAGAGATTAGCTTGCCTTTTTGGAGGCCTGGGATCTTCTGCTGTGGTTTAGAAGTTGCTCTGTAGGAGTGGCTTCCTATTTTGAGGAGTTTTTAATGTATTTGTGGGGAGGCACTCCATCTCCCCATCTCACTTTCTGCCATCTTCTTCTGCTCCCCTCATTGTGGTTCTGATTCACATTGCCCTAACGATTAGTGGTGTTGAGTATCTTTTCAAATGTTTATTGACCATTTGTTTGTCTTCTTTGGAGAAATGTCTGTTCAAGTCTTTGCCCATTTTTATTTTGTTTTTGTTATTGTTGAGTTGTAGGAGTTATTCTGGATATTAGCCCCTTATCAGGTGCAAATATTTTATCTCATTCTGTGGTTGCCTTTTTATGCTACTGATTATGTATAAACCATTTTTTAAAGAGAAATGTTTATATAAACATACATGAGCTTAGGGGAAAAATGGAAAAAAAAACACTAAAAAGTTAGTAGCATGGATTTAATTTTAGCAGTAATAAGTTTAATTTTCTTCTTTATGTTATGTTTATTGTTGAAAATTTCTGAGATAAGCATATTACTTTCATGGAAAACTTTAAATAAATAACATTTTCACACGAATAAAGCATAGGTCATAGGTTTATCTTCTGAAGATCTAACCAAGAAAGTCTGAAATCAAGATAGTATTTAGGTTGTTGGGATCCTCCCAACTGGGTACTGAGGGTACTAATGCCAAGTTGCTTACTTTTCTGAATTTCATTTCCTTCTCTCTTTTTTTTTTTAAATGCAAGGCTCTCTTTTTTTTTTTTTTTTTAGCACTGGCATTATTTATTTCAAATAAANTTTTAGCACTGGCATTATTTATTTCAAATAAGTTACATTCTATGTATCAATTTGCATCAATTTAGTGTCCTTAGGAAACTTTAAAAGAAATTTTATTTATTTAATTGGCTGTTCTGGGTCTTAGCTGTGGATATGGATGTGGGTCCCTGACCAGGGATAGAACCCAGAGCCCCTGCATTGGACCCCCAGGGAACCCTATCCTCAGGAAACGTCTTGCAGTACCCACTCTGCTCTCAAAGGCACTTGTTCCTGTTTCTGTGAGTGGTCATCCCACAGTATGGTATCTGCTTTCCTGTCTAGATTGGGGTGTCCTCCGTCTAGACCCCCATGAGCACTGTACTAATAGATTTGTTGAATGATGTTGCCAAATCCGAAAGGCACGTTTCTGCTCCTCAGCCTCCCAGGAGCATTGGACTCGGGAGAGTCAGCTGACCATTCTTCCTCTTGAAACCGTCTCCTGGTTCTGCTTCTGGGACACCACCCTCTTATTTTCTCTCCTAGGTCTGCGGCAGTCTTTTCAGTCTCTGCAGGTTCCTCTTTACTGTCCAGCCAAGCTCCTAACGTCTCAGCGCTTTAGTGTTTGGTCCCTTTTCTTCGTTCTCTCTGCTTCCATAACCTCATCTCTTTCCAAAGCTTTGATTCCAGACCATACACCAATTATTTTCAACTAGCCCATCCATCTCTTTGGAGCTCAGTGTATCCAACTGCCTTGTGTTGTACATTTTCTGTGTGTCCTAGATTCACTCTCTACTCTTGTTGACCTGCTTTATTGACTATGCCAAAGCCTTTCACTGTGTGGATCACAATAAACTGTGGAAAATTTTGAAATAGATAGGAATACCAGACCACCTAACCTGCCTCTTGAGAAATCTGTATGCAGGCCAGGAAGCAACAGTTAGAACTGGACGTGGAACAACGAATGCTTCCAAATAGGAAAAGGAGTACATCAAGCCTATATATTGTCACCCTGCTTATTTAACTTATACGCAGAGTACATCATGATAAACACTGGACTGGAAGAAACACAAGCTGGAATCAAGTTTTCTGGGAGAAATATCAATAACCTCAGATATCCAGATGACACCACCCTTATGGCAGAGAGTGAAGAGGAACTAAAAAACCTCTTGAGGAAAGTGAAAGAGGAGAGTGAAAAAGTTGGCTTAAAGCTCAACATTCAGAAAACAAAGATCATGGCATCCGGTCCCATCACTCCATGGGAAATAGATGGAGAAACAGTGGAAACAGTGTCAGACTTTATTTTTTGGGGCTCCCAAATCACTGCAGATGGTGACTGCAGCCATGAAATTAAAAGATGCTTACTCCTTGGAAGAAAAGTTATGACCAACCTAGATAGCATATTGAAAAGCAGAGATATTACTTTGCCAACTAAGGTCCGTCTAGTCAAGGCTATGGTTTTTCCAGTGGTCATGTATGGATGTGAGAGTTGGACTGTGAAGAAGGCTGAGTGCCGAAGAATTGATGCCTTTGAACTGTGGTGTTGGAGAAGACTCTTGAGGGTCCCTTGGACTGCAAGGAGATCCAGCCAGTCCATTCTGAAGATCAGCCCTGGGATTTCTTTGGAAGGAATGATGCTAAAACTGAAGCTCCAGTACTTTGGCCACCTCATGCGAAGAGTTAACTCATTGGAAAAGACTCTGATGCTGGGAGGGATTGGGGGCAGGAGGAGAAGGGGACGACCCAGGATGAGATGGCTGGATGGCATCACGGACATGATGGACGTGAGTCTGAGTGAACTCTGGGAGTTGGTGATGGACAGGGAAGCCTGGCGTGCTGCGATTCATGGGGTCATAAAGAGTCGGACACGACTGAGCGACTGAACTGAACTGAACTGAACTTGTTGACCCTCCCCGCTGCCCTTGGTACTTTGACCTCTGTGGGCCATGTGGACAGAAAATCTCTCGCTTCTTGTGGGCTTGGCCAGTAGAAGTTTCCAGCAGAAAGTTGAAAGGCAGGAGGAGAGTGAGGTCAATAAATTTAGTACCCAGCTGCTTGTCTATGGTTCACCTCGGACTGGATCTCCCTCCTGAGGGCCACGGCTCCCACCACAAGAGCCTCTCCATCTAACCAGCTCTCTCTCTCCGGTTACTGCCCCATTCACTTGCTCCTTCAGGCCTAGGCGTGGTTACCTGTTCCAGGGTAACCACATCAGCTCTCTTTGCTTATCCAAAACTCTGCTCCCTTAGAGTAGGAAATGGCAACCCACTTCAGTTCTTGCCTGGAGAATTCCATGGACAGAGAAGCCTGGTGGGCTACAGTCTGAGGAGTTGCAAAGAGTCGAACACGACTGAGTGAGCACGGCAAACTCTGCTCACACTTTCGTATTAGATTGGCCGAAAAGTTCCTTTGGTTTTTAAATATAAATGAAAAACATATTTTTCATTTTCACCAAGAATTTTATTGAACAACATATTCACCTTTCGGTTTTACTATCTTTTGTCATATTTTAGGCAACTTCATAATCCCATCTTCCCAAAACTTTCTTTTTTGAGAAAAGGCCTATTCTAGGTCCCTTTACAGTCTGCCGGGGAATTGAAATCTTTTCCAATAAGATAATTTTATAAAGACCAAAATAAATGGACATTCAAAAGTGCAGTGTCTGGTGAATGTGGCAGATGACTCAGGACTTCCCCACCAAGCTGTAACAGTTTTTGCCTGGTCATCAAAGATACATGTGGTCTTGCAGTATCCTGATGGAAGATTATGAATTTTTATGTTTCTTGAAATAATAAAGCATGCTGCTGCTGCTGCTGCTAAGTCGCTTCAGTCGTGTCCGACTCTGTGCGACCCCAGAGACGGCAGCCCACCAGGCTCCCCCGTCCCTGGGCTTCTCCAGGCAAGAACACTGGAGTGGGCTGCCATTTCCTTCTCCAATGCATGAAAGTGAAAGTGAAAGTGAAGTCGCTCAGTCGTGTCCGACCCTCAGCAACCTCATGGACTGCAGCCTTCCAGGCTCTTCCGTCCATGGGATTTTCCAGGCAGGAGTACATAATATGCTGAAAATGTTGCTTTTTTTCATTTCCAATATTGAAATGGCTACACGGAAATTCATCAATTTTGATAAGATTTTTTTAATGCATACTGATATGACAGCTGTCACAATGCAATCTTCACAAAATTGTTTCAAATGAAGTTAAAGACAACTAAGTGCTGCCTGAGACATCCTGTGGGGGGAAAATGATCCTTTTGGCTTAATCCTTTTATTAAACTCTCCTCACATAACCCTGGTTTCCAGCCCGGATCCTGACACGTCTGTATGTATTTGACAGCTCCCTTGGGAATTCTCATAGTCGGCACACATGTGACAAACCCAGAACATAGCTTTTGACTTTTCCTGTAATCCTCTCCTTCTCCCTTTTTTCGGTCTCTGGGAACGAACATTAGCACACCAAGCCAGGTGCACAAAGCAGGTGCCTGGGGGTCCTGCCTGGTCTCTCCCTCTCCTTCATGCTCACCCACCTTCATCTTATCCATCACTAAGTCTGAACATTGAGCTTCACACAACTGGCTTCTTACTCTTTAGATCTCAGCTTAAATGTTATCTGCTTAAAAAAAAAACAAAACACAAAAAACCTTCCTCTCCCTCACAGTAAGGGCCCACATCCCTTTATTCTCCATGTACCAGTCTGTTTGCTTCTTATGAAGCAATGTTACCTAGGGAGTGAATGTCTATTGTACTTAAGGGTTATGTCCCTTTGGAGCAGAAGGATGACTCTGAGCTATAAAGGGCAATGAATATATCTCTTAACATCACTGAACTCAGAAACTGGTTTGTCCTGGGCTTAATCCCATGGCAGAGTTAGACTCTGAAATTCCGTACCTGTATCTTTGCTAACCCCGGCAAGGTGTAGTACCCTTCACAGCCTCCTAGAAGACAAACCACTGGCTTTATCCATTTGTAGAGGGCTTCCCAGGTGGCGCTGCTGCTGCTGAGTCACTTCAGTCGTGTCCGACTCTGTGCAACCCCATAGACAGCAGCCCAAGAGGCTCCTCCGTCCCTGGGATTATCCAGGCGAGAATAGTGCAGTGGGCTGCCATTTTCTTCTCCAATGCATGCCTGCATGCTAAGTTGCTTCAGTCGTGTCTGACTCTGTGCGACCCTATGAACAGCAGCCCACCAGGCTCCTCTGTCTACGGGATTCTCCAGGCAAGGATACTGGAATGGGTTACCATTTCCTTCTCCACCAGGTGGTGCTAGTGGTAAAGAATTCACTTGCCAATACAGGAGACATAAGAGACAGGAGTTCGATCCCTGGGTTCGGAAGATCCCCTGGAGGAGGGCATGGTAACCCACTCCAGTATTTTGCCTGGGAAATCCCATGGACAGAGGAGCCTGGCAGGTTACAGTCCATAAGGTCTCAAAGAGTTGGACACAACTGAAGTGACTTAGTGTGCACACATTCAATACGCACTGTAGAAATGAATTACGTGATGTCTAGGGTTTCAAAAGAGTCCAGTTCTATTGGCAATAAATCCAAGCTTTTATTCTTGCCTGTAAATTTGTTTCAAATAAATGCCACATGTAACAGCAACTTAAAAAAAGATGTAATCGACATGCCTGAAGTGCCAGATTCATGATTTAATTATTTGGCCCAGTCAGTGAGCTGAAAGTTCCGAAAACAAAAAACAAAACCATAAATGAAAGAAAACATTTCTAAAAGAAATTGCCTTTCTTGTGTCAAAAGTCCTCCTATGCCTGGAGTTAGACAGGAAACAGAAATAGACCTGTGTGTTATCAGAACTGAACTAAAGTATTTGTCTGTGTCTCCCCATGGAACATCCCCTGAAAGAACGTTGTATTTGATGTACGGATTCCAAGCAGGACTTGCCATGGTGCTAAGGGTCTCCTGTGTATTGGTTTCATCTGCTTGAACCTTGAGTTGAAGCAGGCCAAGGAAATCAATACCTTGGATGCTGTGTCTGAGTAGGGGCTCAAGAAAATATATAAAGATGGGGAAAGGATAAAGCAGAGCTTCCCAGGTGGCATGGTGATAAAGAATCTGCCTGCCAGTGCAGGGGATGTAAGAGATACAGGTTCAATCCCTGGGTCAGGAAGGTCCCGTGGAGTAGGAAATGGCAACTCCAGTACTCTTGCCTGGAAAATCCCATGGACGGAGGAGCCTGGCAAGCTATAGTTCACGGGGCTGCAAAGAGTTGTACACAACTGACCGTGCACGCACGAAGTATAAAGTGAGAGGAGAGCTGGTCTATTTCCCAAACAATTATTGAATGCCACGGACGAGGCACTTCTCTAGGGTATTCAGAGTAAACAGATGATGTTCCTTCCATTCAGGAGATCATCGTCTGCCTTGAAAAACACAGGACGTCCCTGGCTGCTCAGATGGTAAAGAGTCTACCTGAAATACAGGAGACCCATGTTTGATCCCTGGGTCGGGAAGATCCCTTGGAAAAGAGCCTGGCAACCCATTCCAGTATTCTTTCCTGGAGAATTCCATGGACAGAGGAGCTTGGCGAGGTATAGTTCATGGGGTCACACAGAGTCGGACACGACTTAAGCACCTAACACAGGTACATATATGTATATGTATGTGAAAAGCGTAAAGCATTATAGGAACACCAGTTTTCCATGGCATTGCTGAAGACATCCATTTGTCATCCCCCAAGTGTGAATGTCAAGTGTTTGTCAAGTTTCTCCTGCACACTCACGTTCTATATTCTGGGAATTTAGCTGAGGAAGGTTTCTGCTTCCTCAACAGCAATGGCCAGAGTGCTCTGGCTTTAGTAAACAGTGTATTAATACATGCATGACGTGTGCGTACGGAAGTTGATTGCACGTTTTGTTCTCTGACTGTGCAGAGCCAAAGAAAAATAACCGAACTCTGAATCTCAGCTTTTTAAAATTTAACATTATCAGTGCTTACTACCTTCCATCCAGGCCTTGGTGGAAAGTTACAAAATAAGAGAAAGTGTTAGTTGCTCAACTGTGTCCAACTCTTTGGGACCCCATGGACTGTAGCCCGCCAGGCTCCCCTGTCCATGGGGATTCTCCAGGCAAGAATACTAGAGTAGGTTGCCATGCCCTCCTCCAGGCGATCTTTCTGACCCAGGGATTGAACCCAGGTCTCCTGCATTGTAGGCAGATTTTTTACCATCTGAGCCACTAGGGAAGCCCTACAAAACAGGATAAATTTTCATCTAAAAATAAATGAGCAGGTATTACATAATGGAAAATCTACAGAGGTTAGGATTTCAGCTCCTTTTATTTCTCTTCTCTATGAGCTTAATTATAGTTAAAAAATATTTGAAGAGCTAAGATTTGGGCAAAAAACACAACTTTCATTTTATTCACTTACTGTTAAAAATGTTCCTGACATGTAGTTGATTGTTGTGTTAATCTCAGGTGTACAGCAAAATAGTTCATTCACATGTATGTTGTGTTAGTCACCCAGTCAGGTCTGACTCTTTGCAGCTCCATGAACTGTAGCCTGCCAGGCTCCTCCATCCATGGAATTTTCCAGGCAAGAATACTGAAGTGGGTTGCCATTTCCTTCTCCAGGGGATGTTCCCAATCCAGGGATCAAACCCAGGTCTCGCACACTGCAGGCAGACTCATTACCATCTGAGCCACCGAGGGTTCCTGGTGTTTTCTACGTATGTATGTGTGTATATCGGAGAAGGCACTGGCACCCCACTCCAGCACTCTTGCCTGGAAAATCCCATGGACGGCAGAGCCTGGTGGGCTGTAGTTCATGGGGTCTCGAAGAGTCGGACACAACTGAGCGACTTCACTTTCACTTTTCACTTTCATGCATTGGAGAAGGAAATGGCAACCCACTCCAGGGTTCTTGGCTGGAGAATCCCAGGGACGAGGGAGCCTGGTGGGCTGCCGTCTCTGGGATGGCACAGAGTCGGCCACGACTGAAGCGACTTAGCAGCAGCATGTGTGTATATGTATTCCTTTTTGATTCTTTTCCACTATAGGTTATTATAAGATATTGAATGTAGCTTCCTGCACTGTACAGTAAATCCTTGTTGTTTATTTTATAATATGTAGCAGTGCATTCGTGCTCAGTCACTCAGTTGTGTCTGAATCTTTGCAACACCATGGACTGCAGCCCGCCAGGCTCTGCTGTCCGTGGGATTTTCCAGGCAAGGAAAATGGGTTGCCATTTCCCACTCCAGAGTAACTTTCTGACTTAGGAATCAAACCCACGTCTCTTGTGTTGGCAGGTTCTTTACCACTGTGCCACCTGGGAAGCCCATTATATAGTAGTGTGTATCTGTTAATCCCAAACTCCTAATTTATCCCTCCCGTGTCACTTTCCCCTTTGGTTACCGTAGTTTTTTTTTTTTGTTTTTTCCTTCAAAATCTTTGAGTTGGCTTCTGTTTTGTAAATAAACTCATTTGTATCATTTTCTCTTTTTAGATTCTACATGTAAGGAATATAATATGATATTTGTCTCTATCTCTCTGACTTCACTTCAGGGGATAATCTCTAGGTCCATCTGGGTTGCTGCCAGTGGCGTTATTTCGTTCTTTTGTATGGCTGAATATCATTCAGTTGTATGTATGTACCACTTCTTTATCCCTTCCTTTGTCCGTGGACATTTAGCTTACTTCCATGTCTTGGCTGTTGTGAATAGTGCTGCTTTGAACATTGGGGTACAGGTAACTTTTCTAGTTAATTTTCACCTTTTCCAGATATATGCCTAGTAGCAGGATTGCTGGATCATATGGTAACTGTATTTTTAGTTTCTAATATTGATTTTAAGCAAGAACGTGTCTTTTCTTTCTTTCATATCTCTGTGTTTATTTGGCTGTGTCAGGTCCTAGTTGCAGCACACAAGGGCTTAATTGTCCAACGGTATGTGGTTTCACATCTACCCGACCAGGGCCCGAATCCTTGTTGCCACTTTGGAAGGCGGACTCCCAACCACTGAACCACCAGAGAAATCCCAAGAGTATGTTTTTGATCAGATCTTTGAGTGCAGGCTCTCCCAGGCTTACCACTGACTACTGGTTCAGCCAGGGGTGATGGGGCCAGTGGTTTCTTAGGATTTTCAAGGACTATAAGGAGATGCTCAAAGTGAGGGATTGAGCAGACTCAGTGGGACAGGAAGCAGGCTCTACCTTAAGAAGCTAAGAGGCAAATCAGATGTTTGCAGAACCCAAAGAGCTGGAGGTATGGATTGAAGGTGGATATAAAGCTAAGAATCTGGGATGAAGTGGGATAAAGTGACCAGCTAGGAATGCACCCTCATCTCCCTAGGTTCCCTTTTCAGGATGTGAATTTGCCGTAAAGCGTAGGGTTTTCAGAAGAATGGATGAAGGAAAAGCAGCTCTTCCGGAACTTTGCTTGTTTTCTCTGTGATTTCCTGCTGGCTTCCCTGACCTTTGGCCACCACCCACGCCGGCATGGTTTCCACCGACCCCCATCCTAATCCAGTCAATCGGCAGACAAAGCTGATGACTCATGTTATTACTTAGAGTTCTATCTGGTGGAATAGAACTGGGTTCTGCAGCTGTGAAAACCTACTGGCTCCCTTGTGATACCGACTTGCCTTAACCTTATTAAAACGTGCTGTTTCCCTGCCGTGTTCCCCAGGGCCCCCGTGAAAGCTCTTGGTGATTCATAGGATTTGGAAATGTGAAAAATGTCCCTGCAATAGACATGTGGGACTAACTTGTTAACGTTTCTACAGCAGTTTGTTTTGGAGAGATAAAATGTAGCCAAGACACATGTCAGAGTTCAGAAAGGAAACAGGAGAGAGGTGATGAAGTTGTGATGACTCAAGCAAAAGGATGTTAAGCTGAGAAATATTAGATGAAGCCTTTCATGCATCTGATTCTTACCATGCTGGTGATGAGGTCCTGGAGGGCTGCTGAAGTCACTTTAGTTCAGTCGCTCAGTCGCTCTTTGTGACTCATGGACTGCAGCACACCAGGCCTCCCTGTCCATCACCAACTCCTGGAGCTTGCTCACGCTCATGTCCATTGAGTTGGTGATGCTATCCAACCATCTCATCCTCTGTCATCCCCTTTTCCTCCTGCCTTCAATCTTTCTCAGCATCAGTGTCTTTTCCATTGAGTCAGCTCTTCACATCAGGTGGCCAAAGTATTGGAGCTTCAGCTTTAGCATCAGTCCTTCCAGTAAATATTCAGGACTGATTTCCTTTAGGATTGACTGGTTTGATCTCCTTGCAGTCCAAGGAATTCTCAAGAGTCTTCTCCAGCACCACAATTCAAAAGCAGCAATTCTCCACTGCTCAGCTTTCTTTATGATCCAAGTCTCACATCCATACATGACTACTAGAAAGACCATAGCTTTGACTATAAGGACCTTGGTTGGCAAAGTAATGTCTCTGCTTTTTAATACGCTGTCTAGGTTGGTCATAGCTTTTCTTCCAAGGAATAAGCGTCTTTTAATTTCATGGCTGCAGTCACCATCTGCAGTGATTTTGGAGCCCCAGGAAATAAAGTCTGTCACTATTTCCATTGTTTCCCCTTCTACTTGCCATGAAGTGATGGGACCAGATGCCTTGATCTTCGTTTTTTGAATGTTGAATTTTAAGTCAGTTTTTTCACTCTCATCTTTCACTTTCATCAAGAGGCTCTTTAGTTCCTCTTCACTTTCTGCCATAAGGATGGTATCATCTGCATATCTGAGGTTATTGATAATTCTCCCAGCAATCTTGATTCCAGCTTATGCTTCATCCAGTCTGGCATTTTGCATGATGTACTCTGCATATAAGTTAAATAAGCAGGGTGACAATATATAGCCTTGATGTACCCTTTTCCCAATTTGGAACCAGTGTGATGTTCCATGTCTGGTTTTAACTGTTGCTTCTTGACCCGCATACAGGTTTCTCAGGAGGCAAGTAAGGTGTTCTGGTATTCTCATCTCTTTAAGAATTTTCCACAGTTTTTTTGTGATTCACACAGTCAAAGCCTTTAGCATAGTCAATGAAGTAGATGTTTTTCTGGAATTCTTTTGCTTTTTCTATGATCCAATAGACTCTGACAATTTGATCTCTGGTTCCTCTGCCTTTTCGAAATCCACCTTGAACATCTGGAAGTTCTCAGTTCACAGACTGTTGAAGCCTGGCTTGGAGAATTTTGAGCATTATTTTGCTAGTGTGTGAGATGAGTGCAATTGTGCAGTAGTTTGAACATTCTTTGGCATTGCCTTTCTTTGGCATTGGAATGAAACTGACCTTTTCCAGTCCTGTGACCACTGCTGAGTTTTCCAGATTTGCTGGCATATTGAGTGCAGCACTTTCACAGCATCATCTTTTAAGATTTGAAATAGCTCAACTGGAATTCCATCACCTCCACGAGCTTTGTTCATAGTGATGCTTCCTAAGGCCTACTTGACTTCGCATTCTAGGATATCTGGCTCTGGGTGAATGATCACACCATTGTGGTTATCTGGGTCATGAAGATCTTTTGTGTATAGTTCTTCTGTGTATTCTTGCCACCTTTTAATATCTTCTGCTTCTCTTAGGTCCATACCATTTCTCTCCTTTACTGTGCCCATCTTTGCATGAAATGCTTCCCTTGTGGCTCAGCTGGTAAAGAATCTACCTACAATGCGGGAGACCTGGGTTCGATCCCTGGGTTGGGAAGATCCCCTGGAGAAGGGAAAGGCTACCCACTCCAGTATTCTGGCCTGGAGAATTCCATGGACTGTATAGTCCACAGGGTTGCAAAGAGTCAGGCACTACTGAGTGACTTTCACTTTCTGTTAGGTCCATACCATTTCTGTCTTTTATTGAGCCCATCTTTGCATGAAATGTTCCCTTGGTATCTCTGATTTTCCTGAAGAGATCTCTAGTCTTTCTCATTCTATTGTTTTCCTCTATTTCTTTGCTTTGATTACTTAGGAAGGCTTTCTTATCTCCCCTTGCTATTTTTCCAAACTCTGCATTCAGATGGATATATCTTTGTTTTTCTCCTTTGCCTTTCACTTCTCTTCTTTTCTCAGCTATTTGTAAGGGCTCCTCAGACGACCATTGCCTTTTTGAATTTCTTCTTCTTGGGGATGGTTTTGATTACTGCCTCCTGTACAATGTTACGAACCTCCATCCATAGTTCTTCAGGCACTCTGTGTACCAAATCTAATCCCTTGAATCTATTTGTCACTTCCACTGTATAATCTTAAGGGATGTGATTTAGGTCATACCTGAATGGTTTAGTGGTTTTCCCTACTTTGTTCAGTTTAAGTCTGAATAAGTCCGAATTGCAAACTCGTTTTACAATAAGGAGTTCATGATCTGAGCCACAGTCAGCTCCCGGTCTTGTTTTTGCTGACTATCAAGTTGGTGTATAAATAGACTTTAAACATTTTAGAGCCAGCCCAGAAGGGGACTGTATGATAAGTGACACTACTGGGGAAGGGGTGGTTATAGCAGAAGTCCTCTTTGGAGAACAGAGATAAGACAAAGACCGCCCTCCTGCTTATCACCACCCCTCCCCTACCAGCTGCCTCTGAGAACAGCAGGCAGAAGCCTGGGAGGCTGAGTAGGGCACATTTTCTGACACCTTTTCCATAAAAGCATCAGCAGTCTGCAAAGACTGGGGCTACAGGGAAAGGTCCCTGCTCTACAGAATTTTATGATTTCGTAAGGAGAGGGAGCTCAGCTGGTAAAGAATCCGCCTGCAAGGCAGGAGACCCCAGTTCGATTCCTGGGTCAGGAAGATTCCCTGGAGAAGGGATAGGCTACCCACTCCAGTATTTTGGGGTTTCCCTGGTGGCTCAGATGGTAAAGAATCCACCTGCATCTTATCCCTGGGTTGGGTAGATCCCCTGGAGGAGGGCATGGCACCCCACTCCAGTATTCTTGCCTGGAGAATCCTATGGACAGAGGAGTCTGGTGGGCTATGGTTTGGCGGGGGGCCGGGGAGGGGGCGGCTCACAAAGAGTCAGATACGACTGAGCAACTTTCACAAGTAGAGGGAGTCGTTCATGATTTAATGGGTGGAGGGGGTAGCGTGGATGCCCTTGAACAAGCGTTTCTAGCTCAGGGAGGTTTTGCACGTTTCAAGTCCCATAGACACCCTCTGTGTCAAGTGCTGCATCCTCGGAGAGACCCTAGGCCTGGCCAGCGTATGCCTTCTGAAAGATAGGAAGTGGCTAAAGAGAAATGACCAAGGAAAGAGAAAGTACACCTTTTTGGGGGTTACAGTAACTCATGGGAACAGCGTGAGACTTGTGGAACACGACAGTGGCTCGTGGAGGAAGGAGCACTCAGTCAGAGGAGCAAGGAGCACTCAGTCAGAGGCGGCGGATCCCAAGGGAAGGAGGTGCAGAAAGCTGAGCCACAGGCAAGAAGGGATGCCTCCCAGGACTGAGCAGAAAGGTTCGGTGAAAGAAGACCCCAGAAACTTCCTGAAAGACGCAGCCCGCCTTCAGAGGACACGTTCCTTCAGCATGAAGCACAGTGTCGTCCTGTTGGGATAAAGCGCAGGGGAGAGCCAGCCAAGAAGTAATTCTGGAGAAGTGCTCTCAAGGGTGTGACGTGATTTCCTCCACGAAGTGGAACCTCCACGCCATTCTTGCCAGTTGGGTGTGATTTCTTTTTTATTTTTGTTTATTCCTGTCTTAGTTTAGGTGTGTACTGCTTTCGATGGAAGATGTGGCTCTGTAATAACTTGGGAGCAGAAGCGACAGGTTGCGGATGTCACTGTGAGTTGGGTCTGGCAGCCAGGGTATTGGAAGCATCATATTACAAATAATGCCAGTCCCCGCCTTGTCTCCTCCTCCCACCGGCCTCCAGGCAGGCCAGGTGGCGCCTGGTACTTCAGCAGCCCCACATCAGTCCTCGGTGGAGCGGCAGAGAGAGTGGCTTCTTGTCTAAGTCCCAGCACCCTTCGCAGGTCACTTCTCCCCTGTGCCTTGCTTTCCCCCCTGGAAGACTGGGAGCTGCCCACTCCTTACCACCCCCTAGCTGGTAAATACCTTTCAAATACCAAGCACCGTGCCCTCTCCCTTCCTCTTCCCAGTTTTCCAGGAGGTATTCCAGTGCTGCCTCAGGCAGTCTTCTGGGAATGTCCCTTATTCCCATTTCTACCCGGGAATTACCATGAGTCAGGCTGGGTGCACAAACGTGACACCTCTCCTTTGAGCATCTCTTACACACCTGTCTCTCTCCCTTGCATCAGTTTCTCTCTCTCTCTCTCTCTATTTTTTTTCTCATGAGACTTGGAGACTATCTTGTGTGGTATTTGCAAGTTTATTGTCTCATCTTCTCCCTTTAAAGTGTAAGGATGATGAGAGCAAGGACTTTGCTAATCTTCTTGATGACTGTGTCTTTAGTGCCGAGAACAGTGTTTGGCATGTAATAGGTATGGAATCATGTTTGTTGTTGTTTTTGAAGAAAGAGGATATTATTGTTCAGTCACTCAGTCATGTCCGACTCTTTTTGACCCCATGGACTGCAGCACACTAGGCTCCCCTGTTCTTTACCATCTCCAGAGTTTCCTCAAACTCATGCCCATTGAGTCAGTGATGCCATCCAACCTTCTCATCCTCTGTCATTCCATTCTCCTCCCACCTTCAATCTTTCCCAGCATCAGGGTCTTTTCCAGTGAGTCATTCTTTGCATCAGGTGGCCAAAGTATTGAAGGCTTCAGCTTCAACATCAGTCCTTTCAATGAATATTCAGGATTGATTTCCTTTAGGATGGACTGGTTTGACCTCTTTGCAGTCTAAGAGACTCTCAAGAGTCTTCTCCAACACCACAGTTCAAAAGCATCAGTTCTTCGGCACTCAGCTTTCTTTATGGTCCAGCTCTCACATCCATACATGATTACTGGAGAAACCATTGCTTTGACTAGACAGATTTTTCTTGGCAAAGTAATGTCTCTGCTTTTTAATATGATGTCTAGGTTGGTCATAGCTTTTCTTCTAAGGAGCAAGTGTCTTTTAATTTCATGGCTGCAGTCCCCATCTGCATTGATTTGGGATCCCCCCCAAAATAAAGTCTGTCACTCTTTCCATTGTTCCCCATCTATTTGCCATTAAGTGTTGGGACCAGATGCCATGATCTTTGTTTTTTTAATGTTGAGTTTCAAGTCAGCTTTTTTCACTCTTGTCTTTCACTTTCATCAAGAGGCTCTTTAGTTCCTCTTCACTTTCTGACATAAGGGTGGTGTCATCTGCATTTCTGAGGTTGTTGATACTTCTCTGGGCAATATTGAATCTAGCTTGTGCTTCATCCAGTTTGGCATTTCACATGATGTACTCTGCATATAAGTTAAGTAAGCAAGGTGACAATATACAGAGAGGATATAGTCAGTCCTAAACCAGAGAACTAGAGGAAATAGGACATTTCGCTGAGTGCAGTCAGGGGGGGACTTAGAGCAGCCAGAGGTCACTGGTGGGGGGAGGAGGGGGATGGAGAGCCAAGGAAAGAGCGTCAGGGTGAGGGGAGGGGGCTAGAGCGGAGGTTATCACAGTGTGGTCCACAGAGCCCCGAGGGCAGCGATCTCTGAGACCCTTTCGGGGAGTCTGTAAGGTCAAAACTATTTTCAAAACCGTGTTGCGATGTTGACTCTTTCACTGAGGTGACATTCCCACTGATGTCGCTGAAGCGGGAGAAGGTCCAGCGTGAATCAGGGCAGAGGCACCCAACTAGGCCCATATGCAGCAAAACAGGTTCCAGCTTCACTGAAGAATGTCCTCAATCGATCAGTGAAAGCTGTTCAGTTTATGAAACCTCAACCTGGAGTACGTGTCTGTTTCATGTCTGTGTGATCAAATGGGAAATACACATAACATTTCTGCTGAAAAGTGAAATATGTTAGTTTTCTCAGGGGGAAAAATTTTAATTTATTAATTATTTTATTTTATTAATAAAATAAATTAAAATTTATTTTAATTTTTAAAAGTTAAAATTAAAAAATTACTTTAAAGAATGAAAGACAAACAATAGTTTTTTAGACTGGGGCATTTCACAGATATTCTGCTGAAAATGAATCAAGTGAGCTTGTCAGGTGAAACGATGAATGACATTCTCAGTTGCCAGGGATAAAATTTTAATTTTGAAGAGAAAATTAGAATTATGGAAAACTTGAGACCATCACAGGCAGCTCAACAGCTTCCTTATAGAGACTTTTCTGATGAGATTGTGAAATGAAAGTCGCTCAGTCGTCTCCGACTGTTTGCGACCCTTTGTGACCTATTCAGTCCATGGAATTCTCCACGCCAGAATACTGGAGTATGTAGCCTATCCCTTCTCCAGCAGCTCTTCCTAACCCAGGAATCGACCAGAGTCTCCTGCATTGCAGGCAGATTCTTTACCAGCTGAGCTGTCAGGGAAGCCTTCTGATGAGATTGGTGGTGATATATTAATAATGGGATTTTTGATGTTGTGTGATAGTATAGATCATCATTTGGAGTGATCTGTATAGCTCAGTGAGTCAGTATTTTCCAAATGTTAACAAAATGACACGTGAGAACACATGAGAAAACCAACTGTTCAAAGAGCAAAACAGATCAATGGCTTTCATAGAAGAGAGCTTTAGAAGTTCATCAACAAGGTTGCAGATTCCACACTGAAAATTAACTGAAAGAAATGAGCACTTTACTGTTTTTAGTTGTATCAAAGAATATATACAATTATCTTTCTTTAAAAAGCATGTTAAACTCCTCTTGTACTTGGGGACTGATTTTTCTTCATAAACTTCAACTAGGATATTACAGCAGGCTAAATGTAGAAGCAGAGAAGCTATAAGAACCCAGCTGTTTTCTATTAAGCAAGACATTAAAGAGATTTGTAAATGACATCACCCTTCTCACTAAACGTTTTTTTGTTTGGGAAAACCATCATAATTTATGTTAGCATGTAATGCATTATTATTTTTTTTTGATAAATAAATATTTTTAAAATGTCTCAGTATTAATGTCTAACATGGTAAATACTGATAACGCGGGTTTTTTTTTTTTTTTTTTAAAGCTCCTCAGAATGCTCTTTTGTGAGTGTAAGTGGTTAAAAAAAAAAAGTGTTAAAGGGATTCTGAGACCAAAATGTTTGGAGAACCCCTGGCCTAGGTTAGGCTTAAAAGAGCTCAACAGTGGCTCCAAAGAACATGAAGCATTTTCTTCTCACTTTTCTCTTTATACCTGCTGTATACCTCCTATGTGTTAGTCTCTCAGTTGTGTCTGACTCTTTGTGACCCCACTGACTGTGGCCCACCAGGCTCCTCTGTCCATGGAATTCTCCAGGCAAGAATACTGGAGTAGGTAGCCATTCCCTTCTCCAGGAGATCTTTCCAACCCAGGGGTCGAACCCAGGGACTGAACGCAGGTCTCCCACATTGCATGCAGATTCTTTACCGTCTAAGCCACCGAGGAAGTCCCTTTTCTTTTTAGTCGAGGCCAGCTCCACACCAGTGGTGTGGATTAGAAAGCAGCACTGAAGGAAGGAGGCTCGTGTTTACGGATGCTCCTTTGCGTTGTGTGATGGCTGTTCTCACTTCTTTTCAGACCTACCCTGTGAGGTCATAGTTATCCAGTCCCATTTCGATGGAAGAAAGAGGCTCAGAGGAGCTAAGTATCTTTCCCAATATCACACTGCCCCAAAGTGGGTGGCAGAACCACAGGTCTGCCCAGCATTTCCCACCAAACCACAGTACATCTGATAATTATCAGAAGTGTTTAGGTCCAAAATACTGTCAGGAAATGGCAACCCACTCAGCATTCTTGCTGGAAAAATCCCACGGGCAGAGGAGCCTGAGGGGCTATATAGTTCATGGGGTCACAAAGAGTAAGACACGAATGTGCAACTGAACACACACACACACTGTCACTCGAAATACAAGTATGATTGAGGTAAAATATGCTTTTGATGTATTTGCATGATCTCAGTGACTGCCTGGTCGTGCCATCACCCTGGGCGGGCAAAGGCAATAGTATCACAGAATACCAAATTTGCTGTGAAAGTATAAACCAGCTGGACCTTTAAACTTCTTGGAATGCTTCTTCTTCATAAGGAAAGAGGGTTTGTGTGTGTGTGTATGTGTGTGTGGTTTTCTTTCCCTTCTGTTTCTGCTCTGGCATTCTTTTGTGAGCATGTAACTGATTATTAAATAGGGTCAAACAACTCCAGTTGGGCTTCCTGTGTGAACGCACAGCACGGGTTTCGGGCTTTCGTGTCGTACGTTGTCTGCAGCAGCTGTGCCCGCGGTTGAAGTTTCAGATCACTTCCTTCAATTTCCTGTGTTGTTGGAAGAGTGGATGTGTGTGCATACTGCCTGTGGAGACAGAAGGAAGGGTGTCTCTACGTGGCTTGCCTTGGATTTTGTGGAACGTTTTCATTCAGACATGTGGAGTGCCATGTGGTTTCCTGGAAAGAGCACTGGCTTAGCGCAAATACAGGTCAGGGCTTGTCTGCTGTGGATTATCTGTGTAGTTCGGGGCAAAGTTTTTAGTTCCCAGGCCCAATTCTGCTTCCTTATAAGGTTCCTTCCCTCTCTGAAATTTTGCAACTCTGAGTCCTGTAAAAACCTCATCTCCCAGCTCACCACACTCTGTTGTTCTGAAACATTCATTTTTCTTCTTTCTGATTTTACTTTCCATCTACTGTTCATCCTCTTTCCTTTCCCTTTATTAGCCCAACACTAAGTGCAAGAGTATTTCAGTTCTTCCAGAATGGCTGTCTTTAAACTGGCTCTATCATTCAGCTCCCATTGCCTCTAGAATGATATTATGGACGGCCTCCTTCCTCTGAGAAAGAAACCCCCGCAGTGTGTTCACTTACGGTTCAGCTGGCGGTGGATCTGGAGCTTGGGTTGTGTCAGGAGCCTCCCGCCCCGCCGCAGTAGAGCCCAGAGATGCTGGGCCGGCAGCCACTTCTCCAGCTTTGCTCTATTTTTGTTCAATGTAATTAGATTTAAGCACGAAGGATGATCATGGCAAATCGAACTCATTCTGCTTTTGCGGCCCAGTATGAACGTTTGAACTAGAACCAGGATGCGATAGGTCTCTGTACTCCTCAACCTGGGCTGTCCCTTCCTGGCGTCCCCAGATGCAGCAGGAGTGGGTGGAGCGCCATCTCGTGATGGGCTGGGCTGATGCTTTGCTGCCCGATTCCTGCTATGCCTGCGCAAGATAACCCGTGGGCTGTGAAACACAGGCAAACAGGACCTTAAAATGCGGGGGGCATTTTGCAGCAGGTCACTTAGTATACAGGAAGTTCCAGTGTGTTATTAACCATGCAAATGGGTGTAAGTACAGAATCCCTGGGGCTGTGGGAAGTGAAGATTTGTGGGCATCTTTACTTCCCTGGTGGCTCAGACCGTAAAGGATCTGCCTGCCATTCGGGAGACCTGGGTTCGATCCCTGGTTTGGGAAGATCCCCTGGAGAAGGGAATGGCAACCCACTCCAGTATTCTTGCCTGGAGAATCCCATGGACGGAGGAGCCTGGCGGGGCTGCGGTCCATGGGGTAGGAAAAGAGTCAGACAGGGCTGAGCGACTCACGCATTCACTTGAGATGAGTCTTGTTCAGGTGTAAACTTTTCAGTGAGGTTTTGTGTTCTTAGTTTGAGGTCCAAGCGTTGGGGTTTGGGAACTTACACTCCTGTGAAAAAAAAACATGGGTAACTGGCTTGATTTTTCTCAGCCTCAGCGTCCCTGTTTCTCACCTGTAAGTAAAAGATCATTTCTAAAATCCTTCCAGCCCTTTAAGAAATGTCATCTAACCACAGGCACTGCAGTTTTTGTGATTTGCTCTAGTGATTGTACACAGTTCGGATCCATTGTTCTTTCCATCTTCTGAGAGGAAGTGTAGCAAGAATGCTAATGGTTCCCATTGATTGGGTTCCTCTGCGTCCCTGATACTGTTTTAGGAACTTCACACACATTTGCCTTTTTAATATTTAAAAAGATCTCACTGACAGATTCTGTAAGATGAACATTATTGTGCTCATACTACAGTCAAGAATCTAAGGCTCCCGCTGCCTGTTCTCTGTGCTAACAAACGGGTAAAGAAGAGAAAGAGAAACAAGTGAGAAAGTATGCTGTTGTCATTATAATTCATCATAACCCCATTCACAGGGTTCCCGCAACACCAGGTGTATTCAGGCCTCATCGGAAGAGGAGATATTTATCTTTCACATACTCATAAAGCTTCTGTCACAAAGTGATCGTTGGAGAAATAGTAAAAAAAAAAAAAAAAGTTTTCCAAGGATTCAGGGGGAAGGTCGCCTTTTTAAGTGCTAACATGGTACTCAGCCCTCTTCTCTGCGAGCTGAGCAGTGAGGAGAGACGGAGGGTCAGGCCCCCAGGGGTAGCTGCTGTGTCCCGGCTGCTGGCGCAGTGATGGCAGGTGGCAGAGGTCTGTCAGCACCATCACAGAGACAGCTCTGGGTGCCCCGGGCATGGCACCGTAGCGGAACTCCTGTGTGTTTCTGTTAATTGGTTTGCTTGGGTCTTCTTTTTGGAAAGCTGAGCAGCCTTCCCCAAAGTGTGCTTTCTAGGGTGTTAATACATTTTATGAGGCAAACAAAGCATTCAGATCAAACAGCATGAGAACTGCTGGGCTGAATAAAGTTAATGGGCTTCTTGGCTCTGCTGTAAGACTGCTTGAAATGTTTTGCAGTCAGCGTGTGTTGTTCAGTCACTAAGTGGCGTCTGACTCTTTGCAGCCTCGTGGACTGCAGCATGCCCAGGCTTCCCTGTCCCTCACCAACTCCCAGAGTTTGCCGAATTTCATGTCCATTGCATCGGTGATGCCGTCCAACCATCTCATCCTCTGTCACCCTCTTCTCCTTCTGCCTTCTATCTTTCCCAGCATCAGGGTCTTTCCAATGAGTTGGCTATTCGTGTCAGGTGGCCACAGTATTGCAGCTTCAGCATTGGTCCTTCCAGTGAGTATTCAGGGTTGATTTCCTTTAGAGTTGACTGGCTTGATCTCCTTGCTTTCCCAGGGACTGTCGAGAATCTTCTCCAACACCACAGTTCCAAAGCATCAATTCTCCGGCACTCAGCCTTCTTTATGGTCTAGCTCTCACATCCGTACATGGCTACTGGAAGAACCATAGCTTTGACCATATGGACCTTTGTCAGCAAAGTGATGTCTTTGGTATTTAACACACTGTCATAGCTTCTCTTCAAAGGAGCAATAATCTGATTTCATGGCTGCAGTCACTATCCTCAGTGATTTTAGTGCCCAAGAAGAGGAAATCTGTCACTGCTTCCACTTTTCCCCCGTGTATTTGTGTTGAAGTGATGGGAAGTCAGTGTGTAGTTTAAAAATTTTTTAAATTAACTGTATATTTGTTGTGGTGCATGGGCTTCTCACGATGGTGGCTTCTCTTGTGGGGCATAGGGTCTAGGGTGCTCCGGCTTCAGTAGTTGCAGCTTGTGGCCTCAGTAGCTGTGGTTTTCCGGCTTAGTTGCTCTGAGGCATGTGGGATCTTTCCGGACCTGGGATCAAACCCATGTCCTCTGCACTGGTAGGTGGATTCTTATCCACTGCACCACCTGGCCAGTCCTACATTAACTGTATTTTAATATATAAATCAAGTAACCCTTAACAGTTGGGGATAAGCGGGAAAGTATAACTGTTCTCCCTGTGCTAGGAACCCTGGTAGCTAACCACTGGGTAGTTCATGTGTGTGTAGGTTTCCAAAAAGTCCTCGTTGCATCACTTTGCTTTGTGGATAGCGCATCCATTCTGATGAAAGATGAAAATGTTCCCTCGCGGTCACCTGGCAACCTGGTGGACACTCCTGCAGAGCAGTGGGCCCAGGAGCTGCTGTCTCCCGGAGGTGGGGTTGCACCCTGCAGGCTTCCTGCTCCTCCCAGCAGCCTGTTGCTGGGATGCTTAGGTTGCTCTCCTGGTCCGTGCTGGCATTGCCGTGCATGTCCATGCTCAGTTGTGTCTGACTCTTTGTGACCCCGTGGACTGTCGCCTACCAGGCTCCTCTGTCCATGGGATTCTTCAAGCAAGAATAGTGGAGTGGGTTGTCACTTTCTGTTCTAGGGGATCTTCCCCACCCAGGGATCAAACCCACGTCTCCTATGTCTCCTGCATTGGCAGGGGATTCCTTACCATTGTGCCACCTGGGAAGCCCTATTGGCATTGGTATTTGTTATCAATGATTTTGATTAATGATCAGTCCCACACTGACCTCATGTCCAGACGGACTGTCCTATATTATACAATGGAAATTAGTCCTCAATTAGTTTATTTTAGGGCATGAACTGTATGCTTAAGAGGAGACCTTAAGAATGGCTACTAAACATTTCAGGGTGAATCCTAGTTCTTGATTCATGGGATCTTACCATTTGAGTAATAACATCTTTCCTATATGCTGGGCACTTGACATAATTTGACTAACCCTTCTACCAGCAACCCTATAAAGGTAGGTGCATGTAACATCTATGATTTATAGAAGAGGAATTGGATCAGAGATTGGTTAGGTAATTAACTTCCCCCTTAGACCACAACTTCCAGAATCTTTCAGCACCTCCTGCTGTTTTGCCTCAGTGGCCTTTTATAACTTCCAGGACTTCTCCTCCTCGGAACCTCAGCTGATCCTGACACAGCCTTCTTGAGCATTGACTGATCTGGGATGCCTCCCCTCTACCCCCCCACCCCCCAACTCTCACCTCCCACTTCCACCCTCAGCTGACTGCCCTAAATATGACACATTTTGAACCGCTTCTGTATAAAACTCTGTATGAAGTTTCAGTATTAAGACATAGAGTGAAAGAAACAAAAAGCAAACTTTTATGTACACTCTTGACTCCAGTTATGGGAAAACTGCATAGAAAAAGAGGCTGGAAGGAAAGATGGTGATGAGATTGTGTTAGAGTTGCAGGGTAATGGATTTTTTCCCCTGAAATGTAGTTATATGAGGGAGAGATTTATATGTGGTTATAAAATGGGAGAGATTTACGAATCTATAAATTTCTTTCCAAAAACTGAAAGACATCTATCAACTCAGATGGTTACCCTACAGTATCATGAGTTATAAAGTAATCTTTACAATAGTTATTTTTATCAATTGATTAATAATTGCTGCTTGCCTTACACATCCAATTTTGAATCTCCATAAAATGTCATCAAAGAAGCTCTTACTGTACTCTTTTTGGAGCTGAGTAAACAAACCAAGGAAGAAAGCAGGCCAGTTTTTTTTTTTTTTTTTTTAAGACCACAGTTGCCAGCTCCACGTGACTTCAAAGTGCCCTTTGCAGATAAACATCTGTTCGGCGATGCCTGAATGTCTGTGGGCTCTTTTCACACAAATCCTGTTGGTCAGTCATCATCATTCAATCATCATTCATTTGGTAGAAACAGTTATTATATAAGACCCCCGGTTTCATGGTGCCCAGAAATTTTGTTGCTACTCCCCTGGTGGCTCACTGGTAAAGAATTTGCCTGCCAAGGCAGGAAACATGGGTTCGATCGTGAAGATCACCTGGAAAAGAAAAGAAAATAGCAACCCACTGCAGTATTCTTGCTTGGGAAATGCCATGGACAGGAGACCCTGGTGCACTACAGTCCACAGGGTCACAAAGAGTTGGATACAACTGAGTGACTAAACAGCGGAAGAAGATATGAAGAGTGGCAGAAACGGCACAAGATGCTGTCACAGGGCCGCAGACAGTGCTCCTGGCTCAGATTCTAAGTTATTCATCAGGCTGTGTGCTGGCCCATCTCCAGGATGGCCCCCAAGGAGCCCTGCCTCCTGCATTCACGCCCTCGTGTAGCTGCTTCCGTATCATTTCAGGGTGGTTCTACGTGACCAGGGGACCTGGCACAAATGATGCTTTGTCAGCTCTGAGACTAGGTCACAGACGACTTCGTGGCTTCCCTCTTGCTTGCTTGCTCTTGGATCACTGACTCTGGGCAAAGCTAGCTGTCATGTCATGAGGACGTCTAAGCACGCACAGGTCCACGTGGTGAGAAACTGAGGCCTCTAGCCACCAGCCATGTCAGAGAGGGATCTCGGAAGCACGTCCTCCAGCCCCATCACATCTCCAGACGACAGCCCCAGGTGATACCTTGATCGAAGCCTCCTGAGAGACCCGAGGTCAGACCCGCCAGGAAAACCTCTGAATTCCTGAGCCGCAGAAACTGAGTGGATAAAGGGGCATTGCCACGGGAGTGGGGTGAGAGCGACCATACTGATCAATAACTGCTGTATTCCGTGATTGGTGTGTTGCCTGTCGACCGTCTAAAAGGCCACCAGACAAACTTGTTGATTCAAGAAAGAGTGTGCTCATTCGTTATGGGCTCATAGTTGCTGTGATCACTCATGGGCCAAATGGAAACCTAAATCTTTCTCTTGCTCTTTTTAACAGAGTTGCTACATTCACTAACTAGTCTTAAACATTAAGGTGCATTGTTTAATGAGCGACATCGTTCAGAGACAATATGCATTGTTCTCATCAAAAAAATGTTAGTGACTTGTCTTCTCTTGTCTCCTGGAAGTGGAAGCTGGATAATGTATAATTAATTATGAGGGAGAAAAGCCCAGATTAGGAAGTGGGTGTTACTTCGAGGACCTAGAGTAGAATCAATGGGCATTAACCAGTATCTACTGAAAGTATTCAGAAAATTACTTCAGACTCTCTCCAGTCATAGTGACAATAGTGACGTTAAGGCTGACTATATAAACTTAGATGATTTCCTGTTATTTCACTTCTTATTTGCTAATTTTTTTCATTAAAAAGGCATTTTTGAGTTTTTTTGTTTGTTTATTTACAAAGCTAAGTTTATTAGTTCTGTCGCCACGAGGGAGACCATCACCTAGATTGTCTTTGTAGTGTCTCAGAAAGGGAAGCTAGGGCAGGGTATTTGTATAGTTTCGGGGCCTCGGCTGGGTGAATTTCGGGTGCATCTTGCACTGTGGGCTCGGGTGTGGGCCGAGTTCCGCCTTCCCAGCTTTCCCTGGACCGGTGGGCATGGCGAGGTGGGGGCCTGGGGCCCCTCTCCATGCACCAGTTGTGAGTCTTGGTGAGTCAGCGGTCTGGTTCGGTCAGGGTTTTCTTCTAGGAACACATGTTTCCTGAAGCGAATAGCTGGGTTATTTTGTTTGGTCCTAGCATCATTTAACAAAGGTACAGGGAAGTATGTTGGTTTCAGTGCTTGGGTCTTACAGATGTGGAGTCATGAAGCAGGAGGGTTAGTTCTTTGGAGAAGGAAGAGGATGAGGTGAGAGGAGCTTCCCCGAAGAGTTACTCAGGTGAGAGACAGATGTGAATTCTGCAGAGATGCGAGCTGGGAAAGAATTTAGATTGTCTCTCAAACTTGAATGTTGCTGCAGATCAGCAGGAAATGGCAACCCACACCAGTATTCTTGCCTGGAAAATCCCATGGACAGAGGAGCCTGGCAGGCTACAGTCCACGGGCTTGCAAGAGTTGGACACAACTTAGTGACTAAACTACCACCACCACCGATCAGCAGATCAGCAGGGGATATTGCCACAATGCAGATTCTTTATCCTGCTGTTCTCAGTTCCCAGGCGACACTGGTGCTGGTCTAGGGACCACACTTTTGAGTCATGAGGTCCTCGACCCATAGAGGGGCATGCAAAACCTCCCCAGCATAAAGTGGTCAGGTGTATTCGGGGAGCATCCCCTAGGTGTTTGTGTGGATGGTGGTGAGCGGGGTGGTGAGAGAGAGAGGCCCTGGCTTAGGAGGGCCTGTGGCCAGGAGAGGCTCTGGGGCTCCAGGGGCCAGCTGCCCAACTGTGACTGCACATCCAAGGTAAATTAGAAGCATGAGGTCTGTTGGTGGGTTCGGAGTAGATGGTGTTCACTGGGATGTTGTGCTTTTCACCATGGCTGGGCTGCCAACCACTTCTTTAAGTGAAGGGGGGCTGGGGAGGTTTAGGCGACTCTGATGGTGGCGGCAAGCCGCAGTGGATGCGGCTGCACAGGCGGAGGCCTAAGTTCCTCGGGAGCTTTGGGAATTTCCTTCAGCTGTTGAGTTAACGTGGGTTAGAAATCTGGGCCCAGGGGAACGTGAGTGCCTAGCTGGAGAAGGGACAGCAAGGTTCAGGAAATTTCCTACTCTGGGCTTGGGATGTTCTCCAGGGATGGATGCCCTGCAGGACACCTTGCGTCTGGGCTCCTGGCCATGGAATGGGACCACCAAGGCCGGCTGGGGACATGGAGGGACCAGAGTGGGCACAGAGTGAGGCGGGGACACTGAAAATCAGTGGGTGTGCTACCCGGCCTTCCTAAGCCCGGCCCTGACCTGGGCCTGACACCATTGGGCTGTTCCTAGTTGGATATGTTCCTGGGAAAAATGCCTTTGTATAAATTGGAAATTCAGAATTTGATCTGTTGATGCTGCAAATGCTTGCTTCCTCTATTTCTTTCAGTTTCATAAGTATCCTTCTAACCAATACTGAACTCTTAATGTTTTTCTTTTTACACGTAGAATGGGACAGATGTCTCAGCTTTATTACTCACAGTTGTTCTTGCCCTGTTTGTCCTTTTAAACGATGTCTGGGCCACCTGTTTGGAGAGGATGTTAGGCTTCACCCTGTGCCGAGGGCCCTCCTCCCTTGCTTTTCCTGATGCTTTGAAACTCAAACACAGGTTGTGTCTTACTCAGTTTGCCTGGAACTGGAGCATGACCCTGGAGCATGTGTGTGTAGGGTGTGTGTGATGTGTGTATGTGGTGTGTGTGTGTGTGGTGTGAGTGTGTGGTATGTGTGTATGGTGTGTGTGTGTGTGGTGTGTGTGTGTGTCATGTGGTGTGTGTGGTGTGTGTGTGTGGTGTGGTGTGTGTGTATGGTGTGTGGTGTGTGTGTATGGTGTGGTGTGTGTGTGTGGTATGTGTGTGTGGTGTGGTGTGAGTGTGTGTGGTATGTATGTGTGGTGTGTGTGTGTGTGTGTGTGAGTGTGTGTGTGAGTGCATGTGTGGTATGTATGTGTGTGTGGTGTGGTATGGTGTGAGTGCATCTGTGGTATATATGTGTATGCTGTGTTTGGTGTGTGTGTGGTGTGTGAGTGTGTGTGTGGTTTGTAGGTGTGTGGTATGTGTGTGTGGTGTGTGAGTGTGTGTGTGAGTGCATCTGTGGTATGTATGTGTGTGCTGTGTTTGAGTGGTGTGTGTATGTGTACAACTGAGTGATCAGGGAGGCGACTTTGAGGATGTGCTGTCTGAGCCGAGGTTGGGAGAAAGTGAGGGGGACGTTTCTTGTACTTCAGGGAACAGCGTTCCCAGTAGAGGGAACAGCCAGTGCGGAGCCCCTGCGCCCTGAGCTGTGTGAGGAAGAGCGGGGAGGCAGCAAGGCCGGAGCTGGGGGCGCCCGGGCGCCGAGTGAGAGGTGAGACTGGAGGGCGCTGGCGTCGTGCGGTGGGTGCTGGAAGGCTGCCGACAGTTCTCTTCTCACGCCTCTCAGGCTGGAGCAGCCCTTTCTCTTTGTACAGGACATGAGTGCGTCGCAGGATGGATGTGGAAATCAGGGAGCTGGTGCGGGGTGAAAGCCTAGCAGGGTGCGGGGGTACCTCGTGAGGAAGCCCCAGAGGCCTCGCACTGAGTCACTTCACACCCATGCAGCCCGGTTTCCCCCTGCTGTTCTCTTTGCCAGGTTGCACGCACAGTATTTTCAAGTTGTTCAGACCCTCCACATTTCAACACTCCGTAGCCTGAAGTATTCCAGTGTCGCCGGAGCAGCTAAAGATCACCATTTCAGCCCTTTATCACTTTTAACATTCCCCAAAAGACCTCCCTTGATTTTTCTCCCACAGCTTATATTCTCTTCTGCCTTCTGTCCAGTGTGATTCTTTGTTATCACTAAACATATCTGAGTATGAGGCAGTATGCTTTAGAAGGTGCAGCAGCTGGCTTGGACAGCCTCTTGTTTGCACAGATCTGTCTGAATTACTGCTGAGTTACCAATGTGTTAGTTACAGAGCCTGGTGGGCTGCAGTCCATGGGGTCGCGAAGAGTCGGACACGACTGAGCGACCTCACTTTCACTTTCCACTTTCATGCATTGGAGAAGGAAATGGCAACCCACTCCAGTGTTCTTGCCTGGAGAATCCCAGGGACGGGGGAGCCTGGTGGGCTGCCGTCTATGGGGTCACACAGAGTCGGACACAACTGAAGCGACTTAGCAGCAGCAGCAGGTGTTTGAAAGTCAGTGTTGACTCAGCATCAGCTAGTTCTGGAAAGACCTTTAGGTGGTGCTGGCGTGTGCTGACGGCGTGGTTCACAGCCGGCTTTTACGTCCAGAAGAGGGCGCCCTGGTTCCACCATCGCTGCAGGGTCCTCTAGTCTCAGCTCCCCCGCTGGGCTCTGTTAACAGCCTCCCTGGCAGCCAGGTTGGATGTAGGAGCTATTTCTTCCTTTTCGTCTCCCTGACTCTCTGATCAGATTCTAGCTCGTTCTCTCTGAACTCTGCCCTGTATCTTATTTTCATTTCCATCTGCTCCATTGTCAGAATCGGAACACGTGTTTGCTCACGTGTCCAGCCCTTGGGACCCGATGAACAGTAGCCCGCCAGACTTCTCTGTCCATGGGATTCTCCAGGCAAGAACACTGGAGAGGGCTGACATTTCCTCCTCCAGGGGATTGAACCTGTGCCTCCTGCATCTCCTGCATTGGCAGGCGGATGCTTTACCACTGGTGCCACCTGGAAAGTTCAGCCCCTCCCACTACACCTTCAGCCTTCCAGAGGAATCTTCCCAAGCAGCTGGTCCAAACCCCTCCCATGCTTTCTGACATTATAGGTTGAAGTCTGAATTTCCAGGGAGGCATTCGAGGCCCATGAGAATAGTCTGTTACGGGTGCAGCAGTATTACATCTAAAAAATTGTATAGAACTTAAATACCTGACTTAAAATACCTTATTTCTGAAAAATTGCTAACCATCCTCTGAGCCTTCAGTGATTCATAATCTTTTTGCAATAGTAACATCAAAGATAACTGATCACAGATATCATAGAAGACACAGGAATAATGAAGAAGTTTGAAATATTGCAGGAAGTACCGAAATGTGACACAAAGTAGGCAGATGCCCCTGACAGAACGGCTTGGAGAGACTTGCTCAACAAAGGCTTGCCACAGGCTTTCCGTTTGTAAAAAAAGGCAGCATCTGTGACAGGCAGGCACACGCAGTCTGCCTCTAGCAACGTGTCTTGGTAGTGAGAGCAAGGCAGGTTCTCCATGGACACCCCCTCCTGAGGGTGGAGGCCTCACTAGATGGAACGGGTGCGGTTCTTCCAACTGCTGTGCTGAGCCTCCCCCTGGACCATGGAGCTCTGCCTGCAGGAGGCGTGTAGGTCACTTCAGCTCACACACTGAGGTCCCCCAGTTGATAAAATAGAGGGGTGTGGGATTGGATGACAGTCTAACGATCAACATCCATGCAGTCATCTTGCGTCATGGAACTTTGGGGGTTCAACTCCGTTTCTTTGATGAGAAAACTTTAGATGCCTTTGATGTGGGCGCACACAAGCAGACCACCACCTTGTCTGGGCAGGGACGGTGGTCTCTCGTTACAGCCCAGGAACAGGACCCATGGAAATGGCTCCACCGAGTCATTGGGAAGTGGCAGCTCCACCCACTTTATGCCAAGCCCGATGCCTGGGCCCAGGAATCTTTGCCAAGTTTCCCAGACATGGGGCCAGCACTCAGACTCGTGGTGCGCGTGGGGTTACCCCCAGGCAGGGTCCTTGCCTCCATGGGGCAGTGTTGGGGGCCCAAACTGGCTTCTTGCTAGTGGGACTGCTTCGGCCTGCATATCATATGGCATCTCCGTCAACCAGTTACTGAGCCCTGGCTGCTCAAAGGCATGGATTGGGTTAAGTTCATGGTCAAAGAGAATTCTGTACGCTGAGGCCTGGCTGCCCTGATTTTTCAGGAGTGACTTGTGAGAAAGAAGGGATTTACTTTTGTATCAGTATCTCCAACTTTCACACTCTTCCCTGTTTGTGGGGATGCTAAGTTGCCTCAGTCGTGTCCGACTCTTTGCAGCCCCATGGACTGTAGCCATCTAGGCTCCTCTGTCCTTGGGGTTCTTCAGGCATGAATACCGGAGTGGGTTTCCATGCCTTCCTCCAGGGGATCTTCCTGACCCAGGGATCGAACTCGCCACTCTTTACTGTCTTCTGCATTAGCAGGCGGGTTCTTTACCACTGGCACTACCTGGGAAGCCCCCTTCACTGTATGCACTTAGCCAAATACGGTGGCCTCTTTCAAGAGAAAGAAAAAGCTAGTAATTGATGGTTTAAATATTGGTGACTGTCATTTTAACCCTTGATTAGTGAACTCCAAGGACCAAGCCCACAACATCAGTTGTCATCAGGCCTCAGAGAAAAATCTCACAAGTAAGTGAACACTTAACTCTTCCCACTTGGGGAGTCTTAGAGGACTTAGAACCATGGGACCTATGAGAACTTATCTTGGGAGGAGACTCAAAATTCAGGGAGTCAGTGAAGTTGAGACGTGGCCTCCCCGGCCAGCTGAGCCCACAATGAGCAGAATTCCAGTGGCCAGAGCTGGACTCTACCTTCCCCAAGTTGGGAAGCCAGTGAGTGGGGGAGTTCCTTTATGTCCCTTTAGGGCTGCTCTATAAAATGGCAAATGAGAGTTGGTTTCTGGGACTTAAGGTGGCTCAGATGGTAAAGCGTCTGTCTACAATGCGGGAGACCCGGGTTTGATCCCTGGGTTGTGAAGATCCCCTGGAGAAGGAAATGGCAATCCACTCCAGGACTATTGCCTGGAAAATCCCATGGACAGAGGAGTCTGGTAGGCTACAGCCCATGGGGTCGCAAAGAGTCGGACACGACTTAGCGACTTCACTTCACTTCCGGAGCTCACAGTGGGGGTTAGCACGGAGGAGAAAGACCCTAGGCAGAAAAGTGAGTGGAGTTGGGAAGGTGATGGTCAACTCACTTTTTTTTTTTTTTTTACTGGAGAGACAGGAGGAGACCAAATTGTAGCTGGTTCAGGAAGTTTGCAGGAAGATTCTTTGCTGAAAGTGAATGCAGCAAATACTGCTGTCAGTTATCCTAAATGCACAGGGCTGCAGGATGGCGAGGAAGAAGTCAACGTGGAGCAGCAGGTTGGGGTGATTTCCCTGGAGATGGGACTTGGGCTGGGGGCTGCAGTGTGACAGAGTCTTGGATGGACACAAAGGCCTGGAACTCCCCGAAGGAGTGCGGGGTGGTGTGGGAAGGGCAGGTGTGGTGGGAAGTGCAGGTGTGGTTCTTGGTTTGGGCGAGTCCCTCCTTCTCAGGCTCAGTGGCAGCCCAGGGCTCTGGCAGCTCCAGCATCTGACGGCCCCCTACCCGGCGGCTGTTCACAGGTGCACCGTCATCCTGGGAACTGTCTTCTGTGTCCTTCCCCGGGGGCTGGGCCGGGGGTGATGAGCGCAGTAAAAAGGTACTGCAACTGGTTATTTCCTTCTGATTCCGATCATCAAGAAAATGCTAGAAACTGCTAACAAACCCATGATGCATAGGGCTTTTAAAGCTGAATTTACACTTAGATATTTCGAAAATTCCAAGATGAGCACAAAGATGAAAAAAGTGATGGTTTCTAGAGACAAGAACTAGTGATGATTTTTAAATTGAGAGATTTCCACCAAAGAGTAAACTCAGCTTCATTGATTCTTGCCAAAAGGTGGGTGCAGAGTGTATTTCATTTGTTGTACTTTTCATTTTTGTCTCCCAAGCAGCTGGGCTGGGGCTCGAAACTGATGGCTAGATGATTGGCTTTCTTTGTAACCCTTGATTGATGACCTCCAGGGACCAAGCCCACATCATCAGCTATCACCAGCACACGGATGCTCAGAGATTTGCCATAGCTTCCTCCATCACAGGGAAGGGATGGGAGGTGCTCAGCGCTGCCCAAGCCAGGGTGCCATCTGCTGCTAGAATGTGGCCCTGCTGAGCTGCATTGGAGCCACAGCAGGGCTGGCCTCAGGCCCCTCTTACTTCATTCACCCCATGCCCACCACCCACCCTCGCCCCAGCTCTGCCAGTGAGCTGACTGGCTGCAGATGGAGCAGGTCAGAAAAAAGAATAAAAGTGCTTGCATTCTTAAAATGTAAAAAATGATGCTCTTTCAATATTAATACTGTTTTTTCACACATGCCCACTTTCAGATAGTCTAATAGTTTTATTCCATCTTAAAAGATGTCTTTTGTTTTAGTCAATAACAGCCTTTTATTAACCCATTAATGACACTCTGTTATTAAATTCCTAGCTTGGTTTCTTCTAGACATAGATAACAGAATCCAAATACAAATTTGCCCACTTCTGTATGTCCAAGGAGAGGTGGCTGTCTGAACAGAAAGAGGGTGATATCTGTTGTGTCACACCCAGAGTAGAAATGAAAGGTGATTTTGTTCATCTTGGTAACATTTTTTTTAAGTACATTTAGACAAAACTGAAACTATCAAACATTTCAGAAGCACATGAATCACATTATTTTTAATAATACTTATTGCAAAAGATCTTAAACATTTGTTGGTTAATGCAAATAAAATATGTTCAGGTTTGTAGAACAGTCACAATATTTTACATCAACTTGTGCTTTTAAAGGTTTCCCAGGTGGCTCAATAGTAAGAAACGGCAACCCACCCCAGTATTCTTGCCTGGGAAATCCATGGACATAGGAGCCTGGTAGGCTACAGGCCATGGGGTCGCAAAGAGTCAAATATGGCTGAGCATGCGCACATGTGCTTTTAAAATTGTTGCTAGTTTCTTCCAGGAAAAGCTAAAGTAACTGACTGTATAATGTGCAAGAGTAGGATTTTTTCCCTTTTGATACAAATACACACCAACATCAGAGGAGGCACAATAATAAAAGACAATTCTCTTCATAGTTCCCCAAACAAAAAAATATATTCTATGAAATACATTTCGACTGTAATTGCTAATTTAATGTCTCACATATACATAAAAAGGTCACTAGTGATAGCAAATGCTAGACATCTAGGTATATATATATATATGCACACACACATATATATTTACATAATACATGTTTAAGAGAACATCTAAAGAAAATGGGACAGCTTTTACATACAGCTAAAGCATCTCAGAAATTTCACTGGGGTACACGTTAGTGTGCCGTAAGTATTGCTAGTTTCTGTGTAAATGAGCAGAAAAGCAAACCTTTACTAATAGTGTCCATCTACATGCATTAATAGAAACTCTTAAGGAAAGTGGTATGATTAGCTCATTAGAGAAATGCCCGTCATTTAGCCAAATCCCATGGCGGGCATAAAATTAGGCGGTAATTTCTTCGTGCAGTTCAATATTCAGTGACACCGGCAGACTCATGACAGAGACCCTGTGTCTTTTCTGTGCTGGGGTAATAGCTAGAGAAAAATAAATGTTTTGTGTGGAGGAAATGCAGTAACATATATGTTAATTAATAACCAATTGGGTTGGAGTGAATTATATTTTTCCCAGCTCTAGTTGAAGAAGAGACAAAATATGTACTGATTTGCCCCATGAGAGATCCAGTTCGACAGTCAGCTCTCACAAACGGTCCGTAGGATTGGCCACACAGATTGCATTACAGCTCTGCTCCCACCCAAATTGGAGAGGGAAATGGCAGCTCACTCCAGTATTTTTGCCTGGAGAATTCCATGGACGGAGGAGCCTGGCAAGCCACATGGGGCCACAAAGAGTCGGACATGACTGAGTGACTAATATACACCCACCGAGACAGAATGATGACAAGTGCATAATCAACTGGGAAAGACCGCATCTAGAAGGGGCAGAATGTGGGTTATAGCTGAAATGATTCACATTCCGACTGTGGGACCCGTGGTGAATAAAAAATAGGGCAGTTCACAGTGAGTGTTTTCTCTTTGATTGGCTCTCTCAGGCTTCTGTGTTGACGTTCCCCATGCCATGCCAAATGTTTTCTGTTTGCAGGATCATTTCAATCCTTGGTTGATGAGAGTCCTTTTAAAATATCCCCACTCCAATTTTGTAGACAATTATGACTGCACATATGGAGTCTCTAATATCAAATCAATAATCATACATTTGAGTTAAGACTGGGATGAGAGGAGTTGAGCATCCTGGTTTGGGGTCTGCTGATGCTTCTGTAATTTCACTCCTGTGGTGTGTCCATCTGCCGAATGAATGTTTGATAACATGTATCTCAGATGCCCTTTGAATCGACAGAATGAAGCCTGTTCCATGCATTTTTCTTTGGAGAAGGATTACCATTGGCATTTAAAATCCAAATTTTTATCCAGGGGAAGTGATAATTACTTGTCATTATGTAAACCCTAATGAAAGTATTGTTTAAAACAGCAGATTGCAGAACTGAAAAAAATTTTTTTTGCAATAGCAGGAGATGAGACTGAAAAATATTTAAGAGAATTTATGCAGGGGGGCATGTACAGGTCATCCTGAGAAGTTTTAATTTTACTCTATTGAATGAGTTGCTTCTTTTATATTACAGTACAATTGATTTACAATGCTGTGCCAATCTCTGCTGTACAGCAGAGTGAGTCAGGCTCAGTTATACCCATAGATACATACCTTTTAAATATTCTTTTTCATTATGGTTTGTCCCAGGATATTGAGGATAGCTCTCTGCTTTACAGTGGGACCTTGTTGTTTATCCATTCTATATGTGATGGTTTGCATCTACCAGCCTCTGACTCCCAGTGCTTCTTTCCCCCTCCCCCCTCGCAACCACAAGTCCGTTCTCTGCGTCTGTGAGTTCTGTTTCAGATGAGTTATTTTGTGAAACGTGTTCCACAGAATGCTTGTGCTGGAGTATGTTAACATGTCGAGGTCAAGCTCAGGTAAATCCCAGCTTACTTTAGGGGAAGCCTTAAATATGCTCATATGCATTGTGATTCTCTAAGAGGGGTTTTTGTAGGTTGCTTTTCTCAAACAAAACAATATAATGCGGTAGTAGGTGCACGATGAAAACTGCTCCAGTCTGGCACTTTCAGTTTAGTTAATTCTAATATTCTGTGTATACTTGTGTGCATGTGTGCTAAGTCACCTCAGTCATGTCCAGCTCTTTGTGACCCTATGGACTGTAGCCCACCAGGCCCCTTCTGTCCATGGGATTCTCAAGGCAAGAATACTGAAATGGGTTGCCATGCCTACCTCTGGGGAATCTTCCCAACCCAGGGATCGAACCCATATCTTTTATGTCTCCGGCATTGGCAGGCAGGTTCTTGACCACTAGCGCCACCTGGGAAGCCCCTGATATTCATTTCCTTGTATCCTATGTGTCTGGCACATAGCGGGGTTCAGTAAACAGAAGAAATGAAATATCTGCATAGCCCTCTGTTTCTCACCTATGAAATGAGAAAATAGTAACAACAATTTTTAGAGGGTCAAAGAGTTGGATAAAAGTGGTCACAGAGCATTTTGTGACTTTTTTTTTTTAAACTTAAAGTCAAATGGAAAGCGATTTACAAATGAACAAAGTTAATGTAAAAGATAGGGGGAAATATCTAAGGGATTCCTGTCTAATTACTGTCTGACTATGGAATCTTGGTTTAACCTTACCAAAGCTTATTTGTAAAGGGGATAATCACACTTCCCTCGAAAGGCTCCCATAGCCTGCCTGTTGCCGTGACTGGTGCTGTGCGGTGCTACAGGCAAGTGCAGAGAATGGGAGGCAGACGGCCTGGGTTTGAATCTCAGCCCTGCCCCTTACTAGCTGTGTGACTCTTACTATGCATGTGGCATTGGACAATTTAACTGATCTTTTTCTGACTCAGTTTTCCTAATCTGCAGAATGGGAACAGTAAGTATACTTAGCGATGGTCAGGATTACAGATAAAACAATACATGTTAGATATTTAAGAAGCTAGCTTCTCTTTATTATTTCCTACTTCCTTCACAACAGGTGAGAAGTGCTCAGGCTTGCCCTCATTTGTTCTTCCCAGACTGTAGCTGCCTGGCCAGTGGTTATACCCCACTTACCTCTCTGTCCCCCGAACTGAGTGCTCACAGCTCATTTTTTTTTTTTTTAATTTAAGGTGGTTTATTAAATGTTGAAGTATAGATTAGGTGTACTCTTTATTGTCTCCTTATGCTTATTTGTGTGTTTGTTTTCTCAGTAGCTAGCCATACCCTCTCCCCCAAAGAAAAGCCCTTTGTATCTTTTTATTCTGAAAAGTGTCAAAGATTGGACATTTTAAAAATTATTTTTATTTTTTAATTTATTTTAATTGGAGGCTAATTACTCTACAATATTGTGGTGGTTTTTGCCATACACTCACATGAATCAGCCATGGGTGTTCATGTGTTTCCCATCCTGAACCCCCCTCCCACCTTCCTCCCCTTACCATCCCTCAAGGTCATCCCAGTGCACCAACCATGAGCACCCTGTCTCATGCATCGAACCTGGACTGGAGATCTGTTTAATATATGGTAATATACATGTTTCAATGTTATTCTCTCAAATCATCCCACCCTTGCCTTCTCCCACAGAGTCCAAAAATCTGTTCTTCACATCTGTGTCTCTTTTGCTGCCTCGGATGTAGGGTCATCATTGCCATCTTTCTACATTCCATATATATGCATTAATATACTGTATTGGTGTTTTTCTTTCTGACTTACTTCACTCTGTATAATAGGCTCCAGTTTCATCCACCTTATTAGAACTGATTCAAATGCATTCTTTTTAATAGCAGAGTAATATTCCATTGTGTATATGTACCACAGCTTTCTTATCCATTCGTCTGCCAATGGACATCTAGGTTGCTTCCATGTCCTAGCTATTATAAACAGTGCTGTGATGAACATTGGGGTACATGTGTCTCTTTCATTTCTGGTTTCCTTGGTGTGTATGCCCAGCAGTGGGATTGCTGGGTCATATGGCAATTCTATTTCCAGTTTTTTAAGGAATCTCCACACTGACTGTACTAGTTTGCATTCCCACCAACACTGTAAGAGGGTTCTCTTTTTTCCACACCCTCTTCAGCATTTTTTGTTTGTAGTCTTTTTGATAGCAGCCATTCTGACTGGTGTGAGATGGCACCTCATTGTGGTTTTGATTTGCATTTCNTTTAGGTAGATTTATTCCTAAGTATTTTATTCTTTTCATTGCAATGGTGAATGGAATTGTTTCCTTAATTTCTCTGTTTTCTCATTGTTAGTGTATAGGAATGCAAGGGATTTCTCTGTGTTAATTTTATATCCTGCAACTTTACTACATTCATTGATTAGCTCTAGTAATTTTCTGGTGGAATCTTTAGGGTTTTCTATATAGAGGATCATGTCATCTGCAAACAGTGAGAGTTTCACTTCTTCTTTTCCAATCTGGATTCCTTTTATTTCTTTTTCTTCTCTGATTGCTGTGGCTAAAACTTCCAAAACTATGTTGAATAGTAGTGGTGAGAGTGGGCATCCTTGTCTTGTTCCTGATTTTAGGGGAAATGCTTTCAATTTTTCACCATTGAGAATAATGTTTGCTGTGGGTTTGTCATGCTGTTGCTGCTGCTAAGTCATTTCAGTCATATCTGATTCTGTGTGACCCCATACACAGCAGCCCACCAGGCTCCCCCATCCCTGGGATTCTCCAGGCAAGAACACTGGAAAGGGTTGCCATTTCCTTCTCCAATGCATGAAAGTGAAAAGTGAAAGGGAAGTCTCTCAATCGTGTCTGACTCTTCGCGACCCCATGGACCACAGCCTACCCTCCTCTGTCCATGGGATTTTCCAGGCAAGAGTACTGGAGTGGGGTGCCATTGCCTTCTCTGGGGTTTGTCATATATGGCTTTTATTATGTTGAGGTATGTTCCTTCTATGCCTGCTTTCTGGAGGGTTGTTTTTTTTTTTTTATCATAAATGGATGTTGAATTTTGTCAAAGGCTTTCTCTGCATCTGTTGAGATAATCATATAGTTTTTATCTTTCAATTTGTTAATGTGGTGCATCACATTGATTGATTCACAAATATTGAAGAATCCTTGCATCCCTGGGATAAAGCCCACTTGATCATGATGTATGATCTTTTTAATATGTTGTTGAATTATGTTTGCTAGAATTTTGTTAAGGATTTTTGCATCTATGTTCATCAGTGATATTGGCCTGTAGTTTTCTTTTTTTGTGGCATCTTTGTCTGGTTTTGGTATTAGGATGATGGTGGCCTCATAGAATGAGTTTGGAAGTTTACCTTCCTCTGCAATTTTCTGGAAGAGTTTGAGTAGGATAGGTGTTAGCTCTTCTCTAGATTTTTGGTAGAATTCAGCTCACAACTCATTTTTAAGCAGTACCCTCTCATCGCTTATATGTGGAATCTAGAAAAATGATACAGATGCATTTATCTGCAAAGCACAAATAGAGACACAGGATGGTACTGGGGGGATGAATTGAGAGGTTGTTATTGACATATGTATGACCATATGTAAAATAGATGATGAATGAGAACCTACTGTATAGCAAAGGGAACTCTCCTCAGTGCTCAGTGATGACCTAGATGGTAAGGAAATCCAAAAGAGGGGATGTATGTATACATATAGCTGAATCACTTTGCTGTGCAGCAGAAACTAACATAATATTGTAAAGCAACTATACTGCAATACAAATTAATCTTAAAAAAGAGAGTGAAGATAAAGAAAAAAAGCCACATAGTCTATGATACCTTTTAAATGAAATGTCCAGAATTAGCAAATCTATAGAGACAGAAAGCATATTAGTGGTTACCTTAAGTTGGGGGGACTGGGTGGGGCATAGCTAAAGAATACAGGGTTTCTTTCATCTGCAGATGATGAAAATGTTCTAAATTTTATTACAGTGATAGTTGCACAACTCTATGAATATACTAAAACCCTCTGAATTATATACTTTAAGTGGGTGAATGGTGTGGTATATGAATTTGGAGAAGGTAATGGCACCCCACTCCAGTACTCTTGCCTGGAAAATCCCATGGACAGAGGAGCCTGGTAGGCTGCAGTCCATGGGGTTACTATAAGTTGGACATGCCTGAGTGACTTCACTTTAAGTGGGTGAATGATGAATATGAATATGAATTACATCTCAATAAAACTGCTACCAAAAAAGAGTACCCTCCCCTACCAAGATCAACAACTATTAGAGGGTAGATCCTCTGTCCTCCAAAACTATTTATTAAAAAAAAATCTAATAGGGCTTATTCTTTTTGTGGCCATAAATATACAAGTACATTAAGATTCCTGGCTGATTTATATTGGGATTGTTTTTTCTCTGGATTACTGCCAGTTTTTGCCCATTCAACAGATGGTCAGTTAAAACCCAGAGGAAGTCTGGACGTTTAGAATTTGGAAGGACACAGAAAAGCAAACTAAAATTGGGAATCACACACCATCCTGTGTACAGGAATGTGTGGTGAAAGGGAGGACTGAACTGAATTGATACTCCAGGACGTGTTAGATGGCTTGTTAGTGACATGCTGGTGTCATTTGGTCATGTTAGTGACAGTTTTAAAAGTAAATATTTAAATAGGCCACTTGCTTGCTTCTTACTCGCATCCTTTATATATGATAATGCACTTTCCTCCAGATCATTTGGTTATATGGAATTCCTTAAGTAGGCCAGCAAGGAATTGATAAGCTCACGGAGGTTTCTAAGGACCTTCTGACATGCTTCCTTCCACATCAAATAGTGGCATCTGCAATGATGCCAGCAAGTAAAGGAGAAGCAGGAAAGACACTCCAGTGTTAATAATGGAATCTAAGTTTTCAAAGTATGTACTTTGAATTGAAAAGTAAAATCTATAATAGAGCAAGTTAAGGCCAACTAAACACTCACAAATACTGTGTGTGTGTTTAAACTCACTTAGATTTGTATTTCCTTTTGGGTATAGTCCTAAGATGAACAAAATTTTAAATGATCAAGATATTTACATGTATGTATCAGGTATATATGAAGTATAAGGATATATTATATCCATATGTATGAAAGTGGTAGTGAAATTGTTAGTCATTCAGTTATATCCGACTCTTTGTGACCCCATGGACTACAGCCAGCCAGGCTTCTCTGTCCATGGAATTCTCCAGGCAAGAATACTGAGGTGGGTTGCTGTGCCCTTCTCCAGGGGATCTTCCCAACCCAGGGATCAAACCTACATCTCTTATGTATCCTGCATTGGCAGTGGAGTTCTTTACCACTAGCACCACCTGGGAAGCCCCAAGAATACTAGTTCAGCTCAGTTCAGTCACTCAGTTGTGTCTAACTCTTTGTGACCCCATGAACTGCAGCACACCAGGCCTCCCTGTCCATCACCAACTCCCGGAGTCCACCCACACCCATGTCCATTGAGTCGGTGATGCCATCCAACCATCTTATCCTCTGTCGTCCCCTTCTCCTCCTGCCCTCAATCTTTCCCAGCATCAGTCTTTTCAAATGAGTCAGCTTTTCACATCAGGTGGCCAAAGTATTGGATTTTCAGCTTCCACATCAGTCCTTCCAATGAACACCCAGGACTGGTCTCCTTTAGGATGGATTGGTTGGATCTCCTTGCAGTCCAAGGGACTCTCAAGAGTCTTCTCCAACACCACGGTTCAAAAGCATCAATTCTTTTGGCACTTTATAGTTGGACTAAAGAATACTAGCATGGGTTGCTATTCCCTTCTCCAGGGAACCTTCCCAACCCCAGGTATCAAACCCAGGTCTCCTGCATTGCAGGTGGATTCTTTACTGTCTGAGCCACCAGCGAAGCCCACGTATATATAAAGTTAAGAATCTGCCTGCAATATAGGAGCTGCAGGAGATGTGGGTTAGAGCCCTGGGTCGAGAAGATCCCCTGGAGGAGGGCATGGCAACCCTCTCCATTGTTCTTGCCTGGAGAATCCCATGGACAGAGGAGCCTGGCTGGCTATAGTCCACTGAATGACAAAGAAGACTGAAGTGACTTAGCATACACGCATGCATGCGTGTGTGTGTGTGTGTGTGTGTGTGTGTGTGTGTACATACCTCTCCAAAGACAGAAGGAAGATTTAAGAGTGTTTCTCACATGAATATACCAAAGAGAGATTATCAACTGGAAAGTCAGTTGTTTGCATACAAAATAATCTGGATGAATAGAATCCTTGTGCTCAGTAGTTGAAGACTGAAAGATTGGTAGTGTTAGTGTTTTTTTTTATTTATAGCCTTGTCAAATCAAAATCATATGAAAATATTCCTCTCTCAAAAACCATTCTAGAGAGTTAGCTTATACAAAGTGGTGTGTGTGTGTGTGTGTATGTGTGTGTATGTGTAGGAGGTTGCACATAAAGGTTTGCTCAAAGCTTTTCTGGCGCTGTCTAATGAACTGAGTTCCACGTAAGTGGTGGAACTTACAGGTGGCTTCCCTCCCAGAAAGCCATGGCTTTATAAACAGGTTACAAGCAGCAAGGCTGGTAATGAAGATGTATGTGACAACAGACTTCAAGGAGAGGAAAAATCCACTCATAATAGAAGGGTCATCAAGCCTTAATTGTAAGAATGTCTCTGACTCGGAGAATATTTCTTTCCAACAGAAACCCTACTTACACTCATGGCTTAATATCCTCATTTAAGAAATGGAAGACATTAAATTAAATTTTAATTTATACTCCACTTTCATGTCTGTTTTTATCATCCCTCTAATGCAGACTGTGTGCAGAACAATACAAATCGTAGATCTGATTTCCACCTAACAACCCCGTCAACTGAAAAGGTGATGACACAATCTTATTTTGAAGCCAAGAGAGTAATAAACTTCAGTACTTTCAGATGCACATTAAAAATAACCCTTTAAACTTCTTTGAAAATATCATCAGTATTTTTAGTTAGAGCACAATCACTGAAGAGAAAAAGTTATACTATTTTAGTGATTTCAGTGGAAAGCAAAACAAGAATTGGGTATCCTCCAGGTTTACAGTAGCCCATACAGTAACAGGCTTTTGTCAAGTGTTGATTCTCTCCTCTTAAGGAACTGCCTGAGACTGTGTTCCTGGGTCAACTCATGCCTGCTTTTCCTAATCATAGCTATGTCTCAGTATCCACGACATGGATATAAACAGATCCATAGTTAAAAGACAGATGTGGTGATCAGGAAGTGCCCACCTATCCATTTGTCTATAAAGTGGCAGAAATTGAACCTTTAGTTAGTAAGATTTGATTGTCTAAATTCTTACTACAACCATTAAAATGTAGTCCCTTTCAAGAGCATAAATGCCCAGATATTATTTTTTAAAATCCAATAATTAGCCCTCCACCAAGTCCAAATATCTTGTACCTTAATGATCTACGCGTATCAAGAACCAACATAAAATGCTGCTTCAACCAGATTTTTATTTTCTAAATATCCCTTCAGTGCATAAGCATTATTTCCAGATGAAAATTCATTAGTCAATCTTGGACTTTCTGTGACTGGATACTCCTGCTTATAGTAAGGTTGGAAAAATACCTTCTGGATAACTTGCAACGTCTTCTAGTGCCCACATAGCTACTCTGCGTGCTGACAGTGCCTTTAAAAGCCTTCTGGGCAACATCAAAAACCTTGTTACTTACTTACCTCGAAGCAAGTTCGCTTATTGTTTAGAAAAGTGTTCAGAACCCTGCTTGTCTCTCTCCGCTGTCTCTCACCTTTCTAAAGACTTTAAGCAGAAGCAAGGCCTTGGCCACGAAATCATTGATCACATTTGTGCAGTGGTAAATTATAACTAGAGATAGGAATTACCGCCTTACTGCATACAAATGATGTTTTTACAAGGTATACTGAAAAGCAGAATCTTTTGAAATCACAATATAATACTGATAAACATGTACACATGTATTGTTAGGGCAATTTGCCCATACTGGAGTTCATGTTCTATTGCTTCTTCAGATCTCTTCTACTAACCTTTAACCACAAAGACTTTGTCAGATGCTTTAGATAGCCAAGCACTGTGCTTGACTGAAAAGATGCTGAATTCATAGTCTCCGCAGACCAGAACCTAAATGGATTAAACGCAGACCAAATAACAACACTGGATGCCAGTTCCAGGAACCACATCACAAACCCGGTGAGAAGAACGTGGTTCCTCTTTTGGAGGGCGTGTCTGAGATGATCCCATCAGTCACAGCTCTCCCTCTTCTCTGCAATGACACACCAGTTGCCATGGTCGTTCCCAGAGCTCAGAATATGGAGCTCCGACACACTCTCCTTCAGCAGGCCACAGAGCTCACCTTCTCGAAACACGTGGTAGTAACGCATAAAGGCTCTGGAATCCAAAACGTCGGGCTGTTGTTCTTCGACAGAAATGGCATCCCCTGGGTTGGATTCTGTGGAATCTGCTGCAGAAATCCTCCTCCATAATTTACTACCAGAAGCAGTGCCCTCTTCTAAGTTATCTTCATCCACACAGCTCTCCTTAGCATTGGTGCCACCCAGAAAATTCCCATCTCCGTTTCTCCTTATGACTCCAGGATGGTCTCTGTTTAGTTGTTTGTGTGTGGTGGGCACCCTCAGCCACTCCAGAGGTCCCTGAGACGGCTCCACAAACACTTCCTCGTCTAAATTTTGCTCTCCTGCTGACAGAGTGTCTGGCTGACCTAAGTCGAAACTTGAGTGTCTTGAAGGCTGGATGGATATTGTGCTATTGGCCCAACTTTCTGTGTTTTTCAGGGGTCTCACTTTTTCAATTTGCTTCCTCAGAGTGGATTCATCCAAAGATCTGGAGGAAAACCAGGAGCGAAACGATCTCCCCAGGGTGTTATAGAATCCGTTTTCTTCCTCGCCTTCCTTGGAAATATTTGCACAGCAGGTGCCAGCCAGAACAGAGTTGCAGTCCACGCTGTGGGACCGCTTCGAGTTGCATCGCCCCTCAAAACACACGGAACAGTGGCAGGCAGAGCAGGGCGGATGGTAGGGACGGCCTCTTTCTGGGCGCCCACACAGCTGCTTTCTCCCTGGCTGGCCAGATTCCAAGAGGGGTTGGGAGCACAAGGCTTTGTTCCAGGGAACAAGTACGTCTTGCTTCTCAAAGTGCCGGTTCTTCTGTTCCATGGCCCAAACATAAATCATCAGCTGGCCCCCAGGAACTAGGACCCTGGCCATTTCTTTTATGGCTCTGATTCTTCTTTGTTTTGTAGAAAAATGATGTATGACTGAAAAAGAAGAAACTGGATCTCAGTGTGCATACGCATTTATAGACTAGTATTTTCCATATAACCGTGATGCAGTTTTGATGTATACTGGAGTAGGTTACCATTTCCTCCTCCAGGGGATCTTCCCAACCCAGGGATTGAACCTGCATATCTTGCATCTCCTGCATTGGCAGGTGGATTCTTTTCCCACTGTGTCACCTGAGAAGCCCTTGACATGTGGTAAGTACTCCTTATTTCCTGCAGCTTGGGCGGATGGTAGAAATAGAACAGACCTGGTTTCAGGAGAAGCATAATTTTTAACTTTGTTTCCTATATCGCAGACCCTGGAGACACTGTGGGTTTGCTTCCAGACCACTGGAATGAATAAAGTCGCATGAATTCTTGGTTTCCCAGTGCATATAAAAGTGATATCTACACTATACTGTAATCAGTTAAGTGTGCACTAGCATTATGCATTAAAAAACAACGTATGTACCTTAATTTAAAAATATTGCTAAAAACTGCTAACCCTCACCTTCAGTAAGTCTTAATCTTTTTGCAGCAGTACACCCAAGATCACAGGTCACCACGCAAAGATAATGATAATGAGAAAGTTGAAAATGTTACCAGAATTACTAAAATGTGACACAGGGACACACAGTGAGCAAACGTTGTTGGCAGAACGGTGCCAATAGACAACAGGCTCAGTGCAAGGTTGCCCCAACCTTCCATTTGTAAAAATGCAGTGTCCGCAAAGTGCAATAAAATGAGATATGCCTCTACTTATTAGACAGCTAATTTTGGACAATTATTTAACTTCTCTGGACTTTGTCTCTTCGTGTATAAGAAGACACCTAGAATAAACAATCTGTAAGGCCTCTTCCAGTTCTAAAATCCTGTGAATTTTGTTAGCCAGAAAAATGACCAGTGTGAATTAATAAAATTTGAAAGGAAGAGCTAACCCTAAGTTAGGTAAATGTTCCCTAGTAGAATTCTATGAAATAACTTGTTGTTTTAATGAATGATTTGTACTTCTGAAGCATCACAAATTGAATCTGGGTCTCCTGCATTGTAGGCAGACGCTTTACCATCTGAGCCAGTCATTGTTATTAAGATTGATACCACTGGTTGATTAATACAGTTGGTTAATAAGTTAATCAAGCAAGTGTAAGTAGAGAAAATGTTAAAAAAAATTTCTGTTTAGAAAATGCAAAGGTAAGCCATCCAACCTCCAGACCAAATGATTCCTTATAATTTTTCATAATGTTAATATAATGTGAAATTGTATTTACTTAAGAAAAAGCAACTTACAGGTCACTGTTTTACTTGCAGTTCTTTGCAAGTTAAAATGAGAGTCAAGTGGGATTGCCTGTATCTAGTCTTAGGGGGGTTATTAGATACATTTGTATCAAACAGGGTTTAGAAAGTACTAGTCTGCTGTCTCTGGGGTTGCACAGAGTTGGACACGACTGAAGTGACTTAGCAGCAGCAGTCTGTGAGCTCCTAGAGTTTAATCACACTGTGTCAAGAAAAAACATCACATTATTTTTCCTCACACAAGCTTATAACTTATTTCAGGTAGGAAATGGGCTCTAAAGAGAGTCTGGACATTGCTGCTCAGATGTGAGTACAGAGCGGGTGAAACAGTGCCTGTAACCTTAGCATAATGCATGCATGCTAAGTCGCTTCAGTCGTGTCCGACTCTGTGCGACCCCATAGACGGCAGCCCACCAGGCTCCTCTGTCCCTGGGATTCTCTAGGCAAGAATACTGGAGTGGGAACTTGGCTCTAAAGAGAGTCTGGACATTGCTGCTCAGATGTGAGTACGGAGTGGGTGAAACAGTGCCTGTAACCTTAGCATAATGCAGAGGTGCAAATAAATCTCTTTAGTTTACCTGGCACAGAGAGCTAGTAAACGTCTAAAGTGAGATTATTATATAGATAAAGCTGTCAAAGCGAGATTATCCAAGAGGCACACTTTGTGTTGTTCGCAGTCAGGTTTGCTTTCCCATCAGCAGAGCACAAACCCTAGTTTCTCTTACTATACCATGCAGGAACCTAGAGGCATGAGGTTCAAATGCATTTAAGTTATTTATTTATAGCTCTGCTGGGTCTTCGTTGCTGCATGCATTTTTCTCTAGTTGTGGCTACCCTCTGGTTGCAGTGCGCAAGCTGCTTATTGCGGTGGTCTTGTGGCAGAGCACAGGCTCCAGGCCTTGCGGCTTCAGTAGGTGCGACACACGGGCTCAGTAGTCGCAGCTCCCGGGCTCTAGAGCACAGACTCAATAGTTGGGGTGCACGGGCTTAGTTGCTCCCTGGCATGTCGGATCCTCCAAGATGAGGGATTGAACCTGTGTCTTCTGCACTGACTGGCGGATTCTTTAGCACTGAGCCACCAGGGAAACCCTCAAATGCATTTAGAGAACAAGACACCAGTGTAGTTTGTCCTGGATCTAGCAGTGACCGGCTTTGTGATCGTTGACTGATCACTTTACGTCACTAGGTGTCAGGCTAGTGACACGGAAGAATGACCCCTTTGCAAAGGTCAATTTGAAAGCTTACACTCTCTTTTTTTTTTTTTTTAATTTATTGATGTCTTTTTAAATTTTTGTTATTTTTTGGCCACACCGTGTAGCAAGCAGGGCCTACGGGATCTTAGTTCCCCACCCAGGGCTCCAACCCAGGCCTCCTGCATTGGGAGCGCAGAATCTTAACCACTGGGCCACCAGGAAAGTCCCCGCAACAGGGCTTACGCTTCTTGAGTAGTGTCTTGGTCAATGAGCCGAAAGCGGGCAGAGAAGTCAGGACTGAGCCAGACTTAGGTGAGCACTAACATTCAGATCCGTGACTACTCCTGGTCGTTAATATCTCCCATGGCTTGCACTTAATTCACCCTGAAACTTCCGTGGTTGTGTTTTCTAAACGCAGTTGATCCTGTCACCTGTGGACTCTGTATCCAGATTCGCTCACTCGCTAAAATGTTTTATAACTTCAGAACTCTGAATGCTCAGCATTTTTGTGGTCATTCCTTGACGTGCATAGAACAACCAAGGAGGCGAGCTTCCCCAGGCACATGTTCCCAGCTGGGGCCTGAGGAGGAGCTGCTCCGCCTTCCTGTCTCCTCTCTGGCAGTGCCAACAAGCGTCCTTTTCACGGTCTATTTAGTGTTTTGCATTTTTGTGTTTTTGTTCATGATTTCTCTGTTGACTAATTGACAAAAATATTGTGACCAGAGGCTCACAAGAACCTAATCCTGTATTTCCCCTGGGAGCAATGGTTCGGTATTTGTTAATTCAGTGTTCACAGGACATTATAGAACATAACTTCTGTGAATAATTGGAATTGACTGTATTCTTGTGTTTTGACTGTGAGAGGGGAAAAAACACCATTAAAATAGGATGATTTTAATACAGTAATGTCTTTTTAGCAGACTTTATAGGCCTTCAACATTTTAGGATTCTTGGCTTCAGAAGTTTTGTTTTTAAGGAAGAATATCTTTATACTTTTCATTCCTTAATATTGCTTATGTGATAATCCATTTTAATACCATAATTTCACCCAGGAAATATCTGAATCTTTTATATATTTAACATATAATACTAAGTAACTTTTAAGCCAGATGTTTCAGAAAAAGAAAAACTTACAATACATATAAAATGTATTATACATGCCTATACACACATATTCTGTTAAGAAACATTGTAAATAAGTGGGACTTAAAGATGTATTTATATGAATTATCAATGTCAGGAAACTGTGTTGAATTTTAAAGAATAGAGAAGTCCCTTGTTGTTTAAAAATCATAATTTAAAGGCAAAAGTAGCACTTGGTGTATGTTTCCTGTAGGATAGGGTGTTGATTGAACACATGGGTAGGTCGAATTCAGCGACTGGATTCCAGAATCATATGAGGTTACACATAGTCACCTTAAAAGTCCTGTCATACCTTGGTATTTTATGATGTATCGTTATTTAATTTTTCAGGTGTGTCTCATTTGACTATAATTATTCAGAATCCATGGGTTTAGTATGAAGCAGAATTTTACAACCTCAGCACTACTGGCATTTTTAAAGAAGCTGGATAATTCTTTATTGCAAGGCAGTGGGGACCAAGTAGACAACAGCTGAACATAAGAACGCTCAGTTGTGACAACCAAAAATGCCTCCAAACATTGACAAATATCCCCTAAGAGTGGGGTACAATATAATCTCAAGTTGAGAACCACTGGCATGAAAAGTTGGTTTGCACCATTTCAATATATGGAAAAATTTTTATAAAAATTTTATCATCCTATTCTAAAAGTAAGTAGAAAGACTGTTTCTTTTTGTTATCTGTCAGTAAAACATAAGGAATGTATAATTGGGTTTGATGCTTACCCTCTCATATTATTATTAAGAGACATGGAAAATATATATTTATATATTTAAAAATAGTAAAAATATATTTCTTCATGTTAAGCAAGAAATGCCAACATACATATTCTAAATAGGCAAGTAAATCTATATGGACATAGGAGAGACCATTTAGTGAAATTTCCCCTAGTTCTAAATGTAAAAACTAACTGGAAAATGACCACAGTTCGTAAAAACACATGCTTGGTTTCCACTGAAGGAAGCATTTTTCACTGGAAGATGGCAGCCAGCTGTTCCCATCCCCTCTTTGGGCAGGAGACTTCAGCTGACCGAAAAGAAGGACTCAACAATGTACAACATGGAGCATTTTCTGAAAGAGCCAAGTTGGTCAGTAGTCCCACGCCCCAGTGGTGGTTCAGCAGCACAGCCTGTTTGTAGGTAGCTGGCCGCAGAAATGCTATAACTAAAGTAAACAAAAGAAGAGCAAGCACATCTCTGACCTCTCTGCAGTTTCTAGTTCTTCAGGCGGCGTGATCAAACCAAAAACTCTCTTCCTACTGAAGATTGAGAGCACAGTGTAATGTTTCTTGGTTCAACAAGAATCCTTCTCTTAATTCTTACAACCAAATGGAGTTAACAGTTTCAAAAGCAGAGAAGTAGGGCTGTCAAAGAGCAGGTTTCCATGGCAACCACCTCTTGCCAGTCCTAACTGGTTCCAAGGTCATGACATCCAGGTCTGCATCCCCTCACTTTGCAGATATACAGTCCCCAACTAGTGTTAATAAATCGATTTCTTGTTTATTTCAGGAGAGAGCAAATAGTCGTATTCTGTATCTTTATTAATATCTAGCAGTCAGTTTTGTATAGATTCACCTTGCTTTGATAAAGCTTGTTATATTCAAATATGTTAATTATTTTAAAAGTGTGTTGGAGGAAGTGCTTTGCCTTGTACAAGATTTCTCACTTTGGAAAAGAATTTGCCATAATATTCCCTTACATAGCATGATTCCCTAGCATATTTACATATGACTAACATGCTAGGTTTCAGGAATACATGTATTGGGTAAAATGAGCCTTGTGATCAGTCACTCAGTTGTGTCTGACTCTTTGCGACCCCTGTAGCATGTCAGGCTCCTCTGTCCATGGGATTCTCCAGGCAAGAATACTGGAGTGGGTCGCCATTTCCTCCTCTAGGAAAATGAGCCTTATCTGTACATATCTCAGGCATGGGTTTTTGCTGTTTCTTTTCATTTTTGGCATGTGTATTTTATGGGCACACTTGTTGGGAGAATATGACAGGTGTATTCCCTAGATTTTTGAATGATCTCTGACAGTGAGAGAATAGGGGGGCAATGTAAAACCAGGGCAGCCTGGGACCAGGCGGGCCTGTCTTCCCCAGAGACTTCTGTACCATGAGTGGTGGGTGGGTGACATCCTTCCAGTGACAGTCAGTGCGCTACTCTTAGAATATTCTGCTAGTAAAGGCCACACTGTGGGCTGAAAAGAGTAGTATGACTTCTAGAGATCTACTTCACGTTGTAAGAAGCTGGCTTCATTTCAGTAGAGCAAAGTACTGTTTTCAATGAGTACAACCCTAATAGTTTGTCATTCATAAGTGGAAGAAACTGGAATGAGTCATCCAAAAGAGGAAAGCAACAGTTTGAAGGTTAAACTAGATAAAAGAATCTCATGTACCACTGTAAGTACACTTGAAATTAAATAATTCAGTTGAAATATTTTTTTTTAATTAGATTAAGTGAATTACATGGATCTTTCTACAAAGAATGGATGTTGAATTGTGAGAGTGTCCTCAACCAGGTAGCGTTATTCTCACGGTGAAGAGCGACCCTGTGATGGGGTTGCCTTACCGCCTATGGAGATGATGGCATCGAAGCCCTGATCCCTGAAGGGGAGGTTAAGGTTGTCACACACCATGACTTCACAGCCTCTGCTCCGGGCAATCTCGACCAATGGTGCACAGTAGTCACAGCCCAGGGTATGTACCTGGCTGTTCACTTTCAGATACTTTCCAGTCCCACAACCTGTAAGAGAAAAACCTGTGTTACATGCTATCCTTAGTGGAAAATGTAATACTATGGTTACTTTGTCTTACTGCTGCTGCTGCTAAATCGCTTCAGTTGTGTCCAACTCTGTGTGACCCCATAGACGGCTAGTGCCTAGTATCTTGTTCTAGCGCAGACATATCATCTATTTCTTTTTTCAGAAATATTTAAAGATCTCATTTGAGCTTATATCCCTGCCTACTGGCATTGGTTGTAGATTTTTTGCCTGAAAGATAGCTACCACTATTCAAAGATGATTCAGTTGCTGCTTTTGAAATACATCAGAACACTCTTTGATGATAACTCCTAAATAGGAGCTATTCAAAATTATATGAGACACTAAAAACATAATTAAGATTCGCCAATGCCAGCTGAGACAGTGGAGAGCTTGTGAATAAAAAATAAGATTTCCAACTTTATTATTTCAGTGTAAATGATTGAGGTCTTAGAAATATTTTAGATCTCATAGCCATACTCCCTAAGAATGCTTTTGAGAAAAAGGATCCAATATGTGAGAGCAATCATGGGGAAAATATAATCCATAAAGTATTTTAAAATTGAAATTCTGAACATTTCAAAGATGATGCTCGTATTTGAAGAAAAATAACCTCGTAAATTTTTCTGCTGTTTTGAACTGGCTCAGGGGATACATTTAGAAAAATAAAAGGGGAAATTACTTCCAAGATACTAATAAAAACAGGTTCATGGAATATTAGAGCTAGAGGGATGTGTTCAGAAAGCATCTGGTAGCAATGAGGAAACTGAGGTCTTCTTAGATCTTATCATCTCCTGAAGTGTTTCCAGTGCCCCTGATGCCCTTGGTCTATCCCATGTTCATTTCTTGGTGTGTGTGTGTGGGTTGCTCTGCTGTTCTGCTTGCAGGGATCTTAGTTCCCAGACCAGAATTGAACCCTGAGCACCAAGTCCTAACCCCTGGACCACCAGGGAATTCCCTCATGTTCATTTCTAACAGCATTCTTTTTTTTTTTTTTTGGTTCTGAATACCTTTTCTTTTTTAAATTGAATTGCTTTACAATGTTGTGTTAGTTTCTGCTGTACAACGAAGTGACTCGGCTATAAGTATACACATATCCCCTCCTTCTTGGACCTCCCTCCAACCCCCAGCGTCTTGGTCATCACAGAGCACCGAGCTGAACTCCCTGTGCTATCCAGCAGCTTCCCACCAGCTCTATTTTACACACCGTAGTGTAAAAGGTCCATGCTGCCGTCCCAATTCGCCCAACATGGCATTCATTTTTAAAGATAGTAATGGGACTCCTGAATACAGTGCAATTATCTGTTTCCTAAGTGCAGACATGGAGGTGCTAGAGAGGGGAGATTTTATCCTAATGAAGAAATGAAGAACACTGCCAAGCCTAGTCACCCCATTATTTTAAACAAGCGAGAAGTAAATCAGAACACTTTTGATTCGGCAGCTCCTATACACAGCAGTCATGCTCTTTTACAAAATCTCATTAAATGATAACCTCCCGTAGTACTGCAGAGCGACAATAGCAGGTGTCTGCATGCTTCTGTCCCCCTCTATTCCGTATTCTGCACCACAGTAGAGCTAAGGAAGAAAACAGATAATTACCTCAGTTCAGCAAGATGTTTTGGCCCATGGTGAGTAAGTACTTGCTAGAAATAATTAATCTGAATGTTCCCTCCGAAGTTTGCAGAAAGAGCTACATTTTTTAAATTGAAGTGTTTTTTTTTTTTTCTTTTTGGCTAAGACCTTATCTGAAAGAGAATTCTCTTTTCCTTTGGGAAGAGGAAGAATACAGCCTATTTATTTCTCCTAAACCTTTTGAAGTCAGAGATGAGGGAATTTGTTTTGTTCTGTAGGCATGGTACCTGCCCCTTAGTAGGAGCTCTAAATTTTTATTGACTCAGAGAAGAAATGGTAGTTAGAGAATGACTTAGCAAAATAAGTCTGACCACGGAATATGGGAAAAATAACTGAGAGTTAAAAGGCAAAAAGGAACTTTGATTATTGAAAAATTAGTTTTAGTTATGTGTACAAAAATAAAAATTTCAATACTGTTAGGATAGTTGTCTCTGATGTCAGGTAAAAAGGTCACCTTGCTCAGAAAGGAATATAGCTCTAGTCTTTATTTGGCTTCTAAACTAATCAAAGTAAAGATTTTAACCCAAAGAACACCCACCGTGTACCATGTTCTTTTTAAATATTATAGTCTATTTTTATTCATAATTTATCAGTTTAAGACTTTGTTGAGTTGAGAGAACTACGAGTTTTATATATAAGGATAAGGTTATACTGAAAGGGATTGGTTAGCCAAATACGGTTCTGTTTTATTTATTTTATTTTTTATCAGAATACAGATGATTTACAATATGTGTTAGTTTCCGGGGTACAGCAAAGTGAATCAGTTATACATATACATATATCCCCTCTTCTTTTTAGGTTCTCTTCCCATATCAATTATGACCGATTGCTGAGCAGAGCTCCCTGTGCTCTACTCAGCAGGTTCTTATTAGTTCTCTCCTTTGTATATAGTAGTGTGTATATGTCAGTCCCAGTCTCCCAGTTTATCCCTGGCATGTACCCTCTTCTAATCGCCTTAAGTTAGTAGCCCATTTCAGGAAAAGGTTGCCTTCATTGTACAAGCTACAGTATTTCCTGAGGGTACTTTCATTTCTGCTGTCGTTGAATCTTCAGTGCTCTTTATATTTAGACACAGTTGCTCTCCCTCCATTCCTGATCCCTCCCTGAAGACATAGTTCAGGAATCGTCATCACACACCTCAGCAGATCAGCTTCGCTGGAGAACAGGGTGATGTGCTTAATAAAATTTAGCCAATAAACAGTTGCACCACTAAAATAGCATAGCAGGTAGAGAATCTCCGTGTGGGCAACTGGAGCCCAGTTACCTTGCGTGTTTGTTACCTATGCAGAGTTTTATTAATCATCAATACTGGAGTGGGTAGCCTATCCCTTCTTCTAGGGGATCTTCCTGATCCAGAAATCGAACCGGGGTCTCCTGTATTGCAGGTGGATTCTTTACCAACTGAGCTGTGAGGGAAGCCCAAATCATTAATCACAAATTGCTAATCTAAATACCAGTCAAATTAGCCAACATAGACTTGATTTTTTTAACTAAGTGGAAAATCTAGAAAGAAAAAGTTATTTCCTTCAGAGGATGGTTCTATTGTTCTATGGGCTTCCCTGGTGGCTCTGGTAAAGAATCCGCCTGCAGTGTGAGAGACACAAGTTCAATCCCTGGGGTGGGAAGACGCCCTGGAGTAGGACATGGCAACCCACTCCAGTATTCTTGATTGGAGAATCCCATGGACAGAGGCGCCTGGAGGGCAACAATCCATTGGGTCACAAAGAGCCGGACACAACTGAGTGACTGACAGTACTGTTCTCCTTCCTTTTCTCTACTAATCCCTTTGCATTCTTTCCTTTTTATTGATTTTTCTTAATTTCAATTTTATTTTTAAGCTTATCTTTCATTATGTAATTAAATTAACCCTACTATTTATTGAGTAGTAAAAAACTATAAATAACATAAAAGTCAAAAGATGCAGATGAATAAAATAACATTTGGATTTCCAAGCGCAGTGGTAAAGAATCTGCCAGCCAGTGCAGGAGACACACGAGACATAGTTTCAATCCTTGGGTTGGGAAGACCCTCTGGAGAAGGAAATGGCAACCTGCTCCAGTATTCTTGCCTGGAAAATTCCATGGACAGAGGAGTCTGGTGGGCTACTGTCCATGGGGGTCACAAAGAGTCAGACAGGACTGAGCTACTGAGCACGCAAAATAACATTTACTAAGTTGATTTGCACAGGGATACTTAAAGAATGTTATTTGTGCTGTAATTCATAGTAGCAAAATGTAGCAAACAACATACATGTCTGTTGGTGTGGTATTAGCATAGAAAGCTATGCAGCTTTTCATACTCGATAGCTATAGAAGAAGAAACACTATTCCGCGCTGTGCTCAGTTGCGTCCGACCCTTCACAACCCTTTGGACTGTACTCTGCTAGGCTCCTCCGTCCATGGGATTCTCCAGGCGAGAATACTGGAGTGGATTGCCATTCCCTTTTCCTGGGGACCTTCCTGACTCAGGGATCAAACCCACACCTCCTATGTTTCCTGCATTCCAGGGGGATTCTTTTGATCTCAATATACAAAAAGAGACAAAAGCTAGCTGTATAGCAGTCTGTATAACATACTAATTTGTTTAATTGAAAAAGGTAAGTCTACCCAGGCACACACTTACATGCACAAATAGGCTTATATTTATGTGAAGTATCTCAAGATTAAACAAGAAGCTAAGAGCATAGTGCTTCTGATGTGGGTTACTTGGTGCTCGGAGCTGGGATGGGAAGATAATTCTCACTATACATTTTAATGTACCTTTGTTACTAAGCCATTTAAGTGGATTACCTATCAAAAAAATTTAAGCAATTTGTATTCCCCTAATATTCAAACTGTTTACTCATATGGTTTCATCATTGGGAGTTATTGGTATTTCATACTGACTCTGAAGAAGGTTCTATTGATTGAGAAAATTACTTTTTTTTCTATCAGATATGTTGCACTTAGTTTTACCTAGTTTGATTTTGGTTTTTTACTTCCCTTTTATTTATGTCTAAATTTTGCCTTGTAGAACCGTTTAAATTTTATGCAGTCAAGAATACTAAATCCAGTCACTCTTCCTTACTCACAGACTCAGTATTTGCATGCGCATCTATTTGCTGACGTTTATTTGTAATGCCAGAGCCTTTACTGGCAGTGCACGAGTGTCTCTAAACAGAAACACACGTGAAACAAGATTAGCTGTTGACCAGTTGACAAAAGTTTGTGACAACAGGCTCATAGGAACCTAATCCTGTATTTCCCCTTGGGGCGCCAATTCAGTGTTCACTAATCCTGGGTTCACAGGAGCTTTATAGAATCTGACTTCTGTAAATGACGACAATCAATTGTATTTTCTTTTATGGTTTCTGACTTGTTTTGTGTCATGCATGGAGAGGCCTTTTGCTTTTGAAAATATTTTTAAAAATAACAGAGTCGTCCTCTAGCCCTTTAATCACTTTATTTTCTTATATTTAAATCTTTGCTCCATTTGGAATTTTTGATGTAAGATATAATCAGGCTTCCCTGGTAGCTCAGACAATAAAGAATTTGCCAGCAATGTAGGAGATCCAGGTTCAATCCCTGTGTTGGGGAGATCCCCGGAGAAGGAATGGCTACCCACTTCAGTATTCTTGCCTAGAGAATTCCATGGACAAAAGACCCTAGTGGGCTGCGGTCCACAGGATTACAAAGAGTCAGACACGACTGAATAACTAACATGCACCTTTTTTCATGAGAAAGTAGCATATACATTCTATTGTCCCCAAACCTTTTCATCCCAATTGATTTAAGATCCTGGTACTTTGCTTATATTATGAGTGGTAAGAGTTCCAAACCCACCGCAACTTCGGAAACCAGTTTTTTGTGTTTTTTTTTTAAGTTAACACGATAGAGATATTTTTAAAGATTCTCCACTTCTACATGACATGTACCCCTTCTTCAAATTCTACCCTGCTCGCACCATCTTTAACAAGCCGAAAGCCCCGGGCACATCTATTTCTCTTACCAGCATTTTGACTGAATGTCAAATTAAACATAACTTGTGACTCCAGACTTAAACGATTCATACAGGTCCTGTGTGCATGCAGTTGCTAGAGAGCAGATTTAGGTGGGAATGCTTCCAGTGGAATCATACCTTGTCTTAAAGCTTAATCTGAGCTCTCCTGGGCTGTGGCTACCACTTCGAGATTCCAAAACATACTGAGCCAAAAACATCCCAGCAAATCAGGGATTATGAAGATATGATCCAATTTATGTTCTAATAATAAAACACCTACAGAATAGTTAAGGGAAGGAATTCCCGAGATTCATAAGAGGTGATAGGGCTTCTTGTGAGTGTATATTAATCACTCAGTCGTGTCCAACTCTTTGCGACCCTACGGACTGTAGCCTTCCAGGCTCCTCTGTCCATGGGATTTCCCAGGCAATGATACTGGAGTGGATAGCCAGTCCCTTCTCCAGGGGGTCTTCCTGACCCAGAGATCGAACCCAGGTCTCCTGTTTTGCAGGCAGATTCTTAACTGTCTGAGCCACCAGGGATGCCAGATAGAACCTCTTCTATATACACAATTCTGGCTCTTTTGTAGAAGGCGTGGAAGCCCCTCAAGGTGAGCCACCAAAACAGTGTACTCCCAAATGTGAAGGAATCTACATTTAAAATGGTAAGATGCACAAGCGGCCATTTCAGTCCAGGCAGATTCAGCCAAGGTCGGGCTGATTTGTGAAAGGATATGCACAAAGGCTCTGAGAAGACTGCCTCTGTCTAAATGTAGATTTGGGGAACTTCGCTACTTTCTCGTGTGACCTCATGAATTTCTGCTATAAAGTGAATATTCTAGGTGCTGACATGCCAAGGACACAGTTTCAGACTTCCAGTTAGAACAGAGATGAAAAATGAATCTGAAAAGGAAAGGCACGGATATATACACATCAGACTGCGTGGTGCTGCCCGGGTTACCTATGTCAGCGATGAGACTGCCTGGCTTCTGCTCCTGGAGGAACTGGCGGACGCGGGGCCAGGCTTTGCTCTGCAGGTCGCTGAAGTAGGGCGCGGTGCTCTCATACACATCATGCACATGCTGCTTCTCCAGCTGGGCGGCTGCATGGTCCATCCTGGGGAGAGCGGGGCCATGCCAGGGGATGCGGTTCAGAGCGGGCACCGGGAACGGCTGATGGAGATGCAGGTTTCCTAAAATGGGAACTTAGACTGCCAAGGTTGTGCTGTTTTTATCCTTTCTTTCTTTCTCTCTCTCTTTTTTTAAAAAATTATTTACTTTTTAATTGAAGGATAACTGCTTGACAGAATTGTGTTGGTTTCTGCCAAACATCAACATGAATCAGTCAGAGGTATACATACGTCCCCTCCCTCTCTTACAAACTGCAAAGTACACAGCCTTCACCGGAACCTCACCAGCATTGTTGAAAGACTAGCAGATGCATCGCTCTTAGCTGTACATCTTCAGAAAACAGTCACTTGGGAATGAGCTAACTGTAATGTGTTTCTGTGCAAGATGAGTCCTTAATTTTGGAAACATGTACAAAGGTCTTAGCAGTGGTTCACTTTGGATAAAGCTCTTCTCTTGGATGCTAAAGAGATTAAAATTTTATAGCATGCATTTTGCAACTCCAGTCCAATCACAAAGCCCGATTGATTCTACCTTTTGAATGTCTTTGGATTCCAACCATTTTCTTTACATCCTACTGATTCTGTTTTAGAAAAGACCTCATTTCTTGTTTCAGTTGCTTCAACCACCTGTAAATGGGTTTTTTTTTTGTCCCTTCAGTCTCTTTCCTTCAGTTATGCCACAACTGTTTTTCTAAAACCATAAAACTGTGCTGCTCCCTATCTTGCTGCTGCTGCTACTAAGTCGCTTCAGTTGTGTCCGACTCTGTGCGACCCCATAGACAGCAGCCCACCAGGCTCCGCCGTCCCTGGGATTCTCCAGGCAAGAACTCTGGAGTGGGTTGCCATTTCCTTCTCCAATGCATAAAAGTGAAAAGTGAAAGTGAAGCTGCTCAGTTGTGTCGGACTCTAAGCGACCCCATGGACTGTAGCCTACCAGGCTCCTCCCATGGAATTTTCCAGGCAAGAGTACTGGAGTGGGTTGCCATTGCTCTCTATCTTAGAGTTCTTCAAAGGCATTTTATGGCTTGTCTGCTGAAGGTCAGGTGTCTCAGGAGGGTATCCATGGCTCTTTCTGATCTGGCCTTCACTTACCTCTTGCAGCGATTTCTCACCTTCCTTCCCCAGCATCGGGGCACCTGTCATACTTAGTGACCCGAGGTTTCTCAGACTTGATACATTCTCTCTCATCCAGGGGCTGGTACAGATTCTGTGCCTTACCTGGCTAACTTCTATTCATTCTTGGCCCAAGCATCACCTCTTCCAGAAGGACTTCTCTGACCTCCCATGCAGGATAAGGGCAATCAGAGAGCAGTGGGGAGGACTTTCCTGATGGCACAGTGGATAAGAACCCACCTGCCAGTGCAGGGGACACAAGCTTGGTCCCTGATCCAGGAAGATCCCACATGCGGTGGAGAAACTTAAACCCATGTGCCAAACTCCTGAAGCCTGTGTGCCCTGGAACCAGACTCTGCAACAGTGAGAAGCCCTTGCACCGCAGCTAGAAAGTAGCCCCCACTCACGGAAACTAGAGAATGCCCACAGGCAGCAGTGAAGAGCCAGCGCAGCCAAAAACTTAACAGAAAAAAATGTTAAATAAAAAGGAGTGGGGAAAGTAGAAGAGCAGGTCTTCGAGGCTTCTGTTTGTTTAGGGTTTGGTCTTTTAATGATTCTCCTGTGGCATGTGAGTGAGGATATCCCAGGGCAGCAGCCAGGGCTCAGACCGTGGCTTTGTACCAATCTGTATTAAAGTATTTTTAATCACTGGAGAACCCACTTGGCCCTACCGCTGCTCACCAGCTGGCTGAGTCCCACCCCTTGTCCTCTTGCGTCCCATGTGTCCTCTGTGGTTACTGAGGGCTGTAAGTCTGTTAGGTGTTTTTTTCTGTAGCCCTGACTGGAACAGCCTAGGTAACAAGGGTTTATCTTATTTAATGCCGAGTCCCCAGTAGTTAGTTGGGCTTCCCTGGTAGCTCAGAGGTTAAAGCGTCTGCCTCTAACGCGGGAGGCCTGGGTTCGATCCCTGGGTCAGGAAGATCCCCTGGAGAAGGAAATGGCAACCCACTCCAGAATTCTTGCCTGGAGAATCCCATGGATGGAGGAGCCTGGTGGGCTACAGTCCATGGGGTTGCAAAGAGTCGGACACGACTGAGCAACTTCACTTCACTTCCCCAGTGGTTGGCACACAGCAGACCTTCAATAAATGAACAAAGAAAGAAAGAACCAGAGTGGACTCTGAGTACGGAGGGTAAGATAGTAACCTGGAGGGTGTGGGAAGAGGGGTCCCTGCACCCCCACAAGCTTGCAGATGGGAATGTGGCAAGAGAACGTGCTGTCCTTGGCCAGCCTTTGTATTCCCTCCACCCCCCCACTCCCTGGTCTCTGTCACTCTGGGGAGTAGAAGGCACTTGGCTCAGATGGCATCTGAGGAGTTACCTTACTGTCAAGTGCCCACCTTCCACCTTGTATTTGAGAAATATCTTGATGAGAGATACTTAAAGACCATGTAAATATTGTTTCCATAATCTCACCCACCAATTTTTTTTTTTTAATTTTTTTGGCCACCGTACGTGACATGTAGGATCTTAGTTCCTTGACCAGGGATCGAACCCACTCCCCCTGCAGCAGGAGCTTGGAGTCTTCACCACTGGACCACCAGTGAAGTCCTCGTGCACCACCTTCAGCGTTCAATCCATTGATGACTGTTTCTAACTGAAGTGTAGTTGATGTACAATATTATATCAGTTTCAGGTTTATAACATAGTGATTCAGTGTATACTTTTAAAGTTGTTATGAAATAATGACTGTTTCCCAGTGCTATAGTGTAACCTTGTTGCTTATCTGTTTTATACATAGCTTGTGTCTCTTAATTCCATAGCCCTACCTTGCGCCTCCCCCTTCCCTCCTGTTAACCACTGTGTTGCTTAGTCACTTCAGTCATGTCTGACTCTTCTGTGACTCCAAGCACTGCAGCCGCCAGGCCCCCCTGTCCATCGGATTCTCCAGGCAAGAATACTGGAGTGGGTTAACCACTAGTTTGGTCTTTCTATCTGTGAGTCTGTTTCTTGTGTGTTTTGTTATGTACATTTGTTTGTTTAATTTTTTAGATCCCACGTGTAAGTGAAATCTTATGGAATTTATCTTTCCTTGTCTGACTCATTTCACTAAGCATAATACTCTCATTGAGTATTATAAGCATAATATCCACGTTGTTGCAAATGGCAGACTTTCACTCTATTTTATGACTGATGATATTCTCAAAAGATGAGAATAATGATATTCTCATTCCATTATTCCTTTCACTGTGAGGAAGAGCTTTTCAGGATTTACTCTTAAATTAGCAGTAGGTTATCCTTAATTGGGCTTCCCTGATAGCTCAATTGGCAAAGAATCTGCCTGCAGTTCAGGAGACCTTGGTTCAATTCCCGGGTTGGGAAGATCCCCCCTCCAGTATTCTTGGGCTTTCCTGGTGACTCAGCTGGTAAAGAATCTGCTTGCATTGTGGGAGACCTGGGTTCAATCCCTGGTTTGGGAAGATTCCCTGGAGAAGGGAACAGCTACCCACTCCAGTATTCTGGCCTGGAGGATTCTGGCATGGACTATGCAGTCCATGGGGTCGCAAAGAGTCAGACACGACTTTGTGACTTTTACTTTTCACTTTATCCTTAACTATTATGGGCCTGCCCACAGTCCCTGCAAAAAATCTGGCAACTCTAACCGAGTACAAATCTCATTTGTGATGTCTGACAAAACTTCCACCCAAACTGAAGCAGCTTATATTACACCCTCAACTAGAATACAAAGTAAACATATGGCTGCCTATAACTGCCTACACATGAGGGAAAACCCAAACACTGAATGCTTTTCTCTGTAATCAAAATCTCAGTAGACTTAGGTTTGTTTAAAATTGTCCCCCCTTAAGGAATCCATTAGGCAGTACAGTCTTGAGAACTGTAGAACAAATACATTTTGCTTTATTGCACTTGCCAGTGTTAAGGGCTTCTTGGGTGGCTCAGTGGTAAAGAATCAGCCTGCAAACGTAGGAGACCCAGGTTCAATCCCTGGGTCAGGAAGATTCCTCTGGAGAAGGAAATGGCAAGCCACTCAAGTATTCTTGCCTGGAGAATTCCATGGACAGAGGAGCCTGGTGGGCTGCAGTCCAGGAAGTCGCAAAGAGTCAGACACGACTTAGCAACTGAGTACACACACACACACCGATAAAGTGACAATCAGCATGAGCTTGATTCCCTTCAAGCTGGCTCCATCTGCAAGCTCAGAATCTGTAGTATTTGAAGAGCGCCACATGGAGACCTTTCTGTAATTCTTCCTCAATGTTGCCCAGCTTCTACCATAAACAAGTAACTTCAAAGAGCTGTTGGAAAGCATGTGAACAGTATAAATCCATTTTGTTGTATTTGACACTTAAGATTATATTCTGCAGAATATGTACCTGACTGTGAAATTGATTTGCAGAGCTGGGGCCATCCAGTTTGACTTTCTTGACACTCTATGGATTTATAGTTCCTGCTCTGTGTGCGTGTGCAAATGCTAAGTTGCTTCAGTCATGTCTGACTCTTTGTGACCCTATGGCCTGAAGCCCGCCAGGCTCTTCTACCCATACGATTCTCCAGGCAAGAATACCAGAGGGGTTGCCATGCCCTTCTCCAGGGATCTTCCTGACCCAGGGATGGAACCTGCAACTCTGAAGCCTCCTGCACTGGCAGGTGGGTTCTTTGCCATTAATGCAAACTGGAAAGCCCTTCCTGCACTATACATATATGCAGATTCCTTGTGAATTTGGTCCTATGGCTAAGCTAGTAAGACTGGTACTATAGCAGTAGCATAGGGTTCCAGCTTAAGCTAGGGATGTGGGGTTTGCTTTAGCTAGGCTCCTAATCTGCATGCTGACCGACTTGAAAGGAAGAATAAGTCACAGAAAGTGATGCCCTGCGCATCCAAGAACTAGTTTGGATTTCAAGTGCAGTGGAAAGTTGTTCCCTGGAGAGCAGAAGAGGGGAGAAAAAGTGCTAGGAAGCTAGTAGGAGGGGTCAGTGGCTTGGTGTGTTTCCCGTGGAAAGAAGACCAAACAGAAACATCAGTGCTTCTTGCTTCTAGCCACAGGGTGGTCAGTAATAAGTCACAGATATTTGGTTTTCCTGTTCTGGGCGTGTAACTAGGGTAGCACTTCTCCACCCAGCTTGATTCAGGCAAAGCCACAGGATATGCTTTGACCATTACACATGATCAGAAAAGATCTGGGCAGAGGAAAACTTCTGGGCAGAAGTGTTACCAGCCAGAGTGTGTGTCTGAGATCCTGGAAGCACCACCCCAGGTCTCCCAGGTGACTGCTCTTGATGGGTGGACAGTGTGCGTGTTTTTAGCCAAAAACAGAGCAATACACAGCTCATCATGCGAGGTGTGGATTATCTACCTAGATAATGGAAAAGCAAACTCTATCAGCCATGTTGTTAGAAGATCACTTGTTACTATGTGAGTTTGTCCTGTTTTTTCCTTCATAAACATTAACATTTTTCTCATTACTGTAGACAGAACTAAATTGGGAGAAAACTGAATATAATTCTGTCTCCCACTTTTTAAAATTAATACTGTGAGCCAAGGAAGGAAAGGAGAGAGGCAGGGAGAAAGGATGCTAATATCTGGGGACCTGAGAGCATGAAGGCGTCAAGGTGTTGCTGAAAGCACTTTCTGTCAACTTGTGTGCGTGTGTGTGTGTGTCTGTGTGTGTGTGTGTGTGTACTTAACAATAACATGTTAGTTTGAAAAGCAAGAGGATCTGTCAAAGGCAGTAGTGGAAAAACATTTGGAGATACAAGATTCTAGGAAATATGTAATCTGTCCCCAAGCCTGAGCCCATGCATTTATGATCGTTATTCACAGGCCTAGACATTTTAGAAATTACATACTTTTAAAAACCTGTGCCATCTGCTCTTCTTTTGAGGAACTGGACCTCCCTTTGGACTCCACATGATATTGGAGCCGGCCAGTCATGTAGGACAGGGATGGACACGTGACCTCATCTAAGAAAATCATTGTCTCTTCCCTGGGAAACTGATAAGAGATAGTTGAAGCCAAATCACTAGAGGAAATATCCTCCAGTTTCTCCTAAGTGTTACCTTTCCTGAGGTAATTTTTCTATTCTATCAGCTACTTGGTATACTTCCAACAGATCCCTTCTTGCTTGAGGAAGAGTTTGTTTTGCGGGCAGAGGACTTACGTAATTTCAGACTTGAATGCATCTTCATGGACCTTGAATGCATGCATTCATGCATTCATGGACCTTAGGGGGTGCCACAGTGGAAGAGAGGTGCTGCGGCCTCCAGAGTCTCAGCAGGACTTGGCTCCCACAGATGGAAGGACTCTGGTTGGAGTCCTGGAAACGGAACACTGGGATGCAGTGTCCTGTTGGAACCAGTGCCAGCCCCAGAGATGAGCAGATTGTTGTCCTGCCGCCATCTTTGCTGCTGCTACATCTTTTTTTTTTATGGCCACAGCCTAGTATCTGAGCTGTTATTACAGCTTTCTAGTCAGTCTCTCTGTCCCCCTTGTCACCTTCCATTCAGCCATAATGCAGGGAGGTCACAGCACTCTTTTTTCAGCTAACATTCACTGGCTGGAGACATATCCTATAGTAAAAGGTGACTGCGGAGACCACACTGCATGATGCTGTTCTTGGCTTGATGGAAGTAGCTTGTATCTCCCTCCAAGAACTCAAGAAAAGCAGTTTAGAATCTCTATTTTCATGCTGGTACTGGATAATTTTCCTCTAATATCCATTTGATCATCTCCTCTCCCTGTTGAAAACCCTTCAAGAGACCTCTCTGGGACAAAGCTTACACTCTTTCATCCAGGATTCAGAAGCTTCCAGGACTTGTTCTCAGTCTGGCTTTCCAGCCATATCCTCTTACTGCGACAACTCAAATTCTCAGCTCCCCCCAAAGAACTCTACTCATGTTTCCCTGAGTGGGCCTTGTTTATAGCTCCTCATTCAGGTCTTTGCTAAAGTCAGCAGGCTCTTCTTTCTCATCTGTAGTGCTTCCCTTCTGAAATCTTACCTGCTCTTCAAAGTCTAGCTCAGCCTCCCCCTCCTCTGTAAAGACTTTATGGGTAGCTATCAATAAAAATAATCATTTCCCCTAGTATTTCTATATATTGCAGGTTTATTATTGCTGTCACTCTTAGAGCATTTCTCCTGATTCTGTCTTGAACTCTCAACTCTGTGTATGTTCCCAGCTCGACTAGAAGCTCCTGGAGGGCAGAACTGAAACTGGACCTCTCTTTTATATGTATCATAGTGCTTCCACTTAGTAGTTAAATGTAGAACCAATGAATCAACGAGCTGTTTACTTAGCTCCCTATGCAAGACAACAATGCTTTACTCCAGATAAACTGGTCCTCAGATATTTGGTCATAAATCACTTATCCCCTGATAAGAGCCAAGAGGCTCTCAGAGGCTCCCAAGGCTAAAACGAAGCTTTCCCAGTCATGTTTTGTGTTTCTTAATTTCCTTCCCTTGCAGAGGCCTATTCAGAGATACACCCTAGACACAAAATAGTCCCAGTTTTATAACTGAAAACAAATATAAATACTGTAAATTGTTCTCTTATAAATGCCACAGAAGACACATATTTTAAAAAGAGCATAGGGCTGCTTTAAAATTCAAAGATATATTCAAACTGTGATTCTAAAGTTTAAATACAAAATGGTCAAGTCAGGTCAAAGACTTTACTTACATTATAAAAAGACTTCATCATGATATAATTGAGTTTATTTAATCTTTTACAAAAAAATTTAATGCATGATACTTATACCTACATATTATTTTCAAATACAAATTATACTGCAACCTTTTGTATGATAAAAAAAAAACTATCATTTCACAATATGCTGACGTCCTAGAAACACATTTTGTTCTCTAAGAAAATAGTGAATACATTCTTATTATTTTAAAACTAGTTTCAAATTCTTTTTTCCACCTAGTGCAAAAATAAACTCCAGCTTACTTTATATCACAATGTCATAACTTTTAAATGATAGGAATTGGGCCTAATTAGGTTTACTGAATATGCTCATATTATGTGAATTGCTGTAATAACTGAAAGCTACTAACCTGAGTCATCTTGTGATTACAGAAAATTACTTCTTGTCTTTTTGATTCATGGCAGTTTCCACCCTCAGAGAGTGACAGTTGTTGCTCATAATTTTCTCAGTGTGTAGTGTAAACGCAGTGTAGTGGGAGGAGAATCAAACAGCGAGGTCCTTTCACACGGCGAGCCACTCTGTGTGAGTCTTCGCGGGGAATACAGGCTCTGTTAGGAAAAAAACAAGTACTAAAGTTCATTTTACATAATACAACTATTGAACCAGCTACAGCCCACGCTGACCTCTTGACATATGCCTGAATTACCCAGAGAAGAAGGGATTAGAATGAGCTGTTAATATATGGAATGTGCCAGAACTATAAGAGCAGTTTCTGAATCAATCCGTCAGCTTTCTGTGAAACACCCAGTACTTTCTCCCCAAATTAAATAGGATGATTTCATCTTGTTCCTCAAAAAATTACAAGTACTGAGAGTCAACTTCGAATCCAGTGGTTTAATTACTGTAACTTTTTAAGACATATGACTAAATGTTATTAAGTCATCCCAGTACAATTTAACTATCCATTATTTGTTCTTATTATCAGCTATTTCCATGTCACTTTGACAAGTACCCCTAGTTATTCTTCACTGTTCACATTTTTTTTTTCTTTTTACATAATAGAACATGTTTGTCATGAAATTCATCAAAAGACTCTGAGTTACCTTAAAAAGAGGACATATGCAGAAAAACCCTCTGTAATGGGGAGCTTTTGGGGTGTAAAATGAGGTCTGGAGAGATCCCAGGTGCAGTAGGAAAAGCCCATCGTGTAACATTTGGGGGCCTGATTCATCTGTAAATGAGGCGAATGGACTTTCATCTTGATCACTGTTCTCAGTCCCTTTCCTCGGTCTTCTGGTCTTCTTGTCCTTTGCATATGCACCTCAGTACCACAAACTGTGCCCCTTTATTACGCATAGTGATTCTCAGGATGGTGGGGTGGGATGTACGTGGCTTCCCTGAACTTGCTGGGGCTCTCCACCCACCCCAGTCTTGATCCCTGTTTAAGAAGCACTGATCTGCGTGTGCTTTGAAAAGCTTCTCGCTGGTCTTCAGAGTGTGCATATAACCCATGGTCTCTCAGTCACATGCAGGCATACGATCTGTACCACTGAGAGCCACGAAGCTTGGCGTTTTAGGCAGAACACTTAGAAAGAGTCTTGAAAGAGTTACTAGTCAAAAGATTTCGTCTTTCCTTTGGCAATTTCGAGCCCGCCTTAACCGTAAAGGGGATGATGTTTTGTGTGTATGTATGTTGTGTCTGTCACATGTTATTTATTTAATTAATTTATTTTTAATTAGAGGATAACTGCTTTAAATACTGTGTTCGTTTCTGCTGTACATCAACATGAATCAGCCATATGTATACATACATATGTCCCGTCCTTCTTGAACCTCCCTCCCACCTCCCACCCCACTTCACCCCTCCAGGTTGTCACAGAGGAGCAGGTTTGAGCTCCCTGCATCATACAGCGGATTGCCACTGGCTATCTGTTTTACATATGGTAATGATATGCGTCTGTGCTATTCTATCAATCCGTCCCACCCTTTGCTTCCCCCACTGTATCTGCAAGTCTGTTCTCTATGTCTGCATCTCCACTGCTGCTCTGCAAATAGGCTCATCAGTACCCCCTTCCCAGACTCCACATATATGCGTTCATATATGATATTTGTTTCTCTCTTTCTGACTTCACTTTGTATGAGAGGCTCTAGGTTTGTCCACCTCATTAGAACGGACTCAAACACATTCCTTTTTATGGCTGAGTAACACTCCATAGTACATATGTGCCACATTTTATGTATTCCGTTCATCTGTCAGTGGACATCTAGGTTGCTTCCATGTCCTAGCTACTGTGAATAGTGCTGTAATGAACTTTGGTATCCAGGTGTCTCTTCCAGTTACGATTTTCTCAGGGTATATGCCTAGTAGTGAGATTGTCAGGTCATATGGCAGTTTTATTCCTAGTTTTTTAAGGAATAGGAGATGACGTTGTCTGAAACTCGATGCTAGTGGCAAAGCCTAAAGTGCATCGCCTCGGGTTCACCCTTCCAGCCCTGACCTAGGGGCTACTCTGTCCCCAGCCAGCCTGACTGCCTAAGCACCTTGCCTTCAGGTATTAGTGTCCAAATGCATTCACCCTCTCAGATAGGCACTGACAACAGGGTGTTCTGAGACTCAGTCAGAAAGTGTAGTGAATGAAAAGAATGTCAGATAGTGTAGCAGGCATGTGTGAGCTCCTGGGGTGAAAAAGAAAGCAGGGGTGGGGAACTTCTCTATTCACCCAAATCATATTCCTCAAACACCTATAAAGATGACTGACTTTCCATAAGTTTACTGAATTATGATCCAAACTTGCCTCTGTTAAAAATGCATCATTTTATCTTTTCCAAGAAGTTTATGGGCAAAGACAAAATAGGGTAGGTAGTATGTTTCTTTTAATAAGTTGAATTGGAGCAGTCCTTTCATTTTATCAGCCACACATCTTTGGAGTATCTAGTATTAAAAATGCATTTCTTCTTCTTTTCTCCTTGAATAAATTGGAAACCATCTTTGAGAACAAAGGTGACTCAAACCTTACAAAATTTTGAGGTTAACCAAGTGTGTGTATTTTCCTGGGAAGAGACTTAGCACCTCAAACTATGTCTCAGGGGAAAAATTATTTTTTGGAAAAAAAGTAATTTCTGTATTAAAAGATTCATTCATTTATTCAACAAATACTAATTGAACTTCTGTTATATATAAGGTGCTAGGGATAAAGATTTTTTAAGTCTCCCAATTTAGGAATCCAAAGTTTAATATAGGAAGCATACAAAGAAATAGAAAGTTAAAATACGGTACCATTTTCACTTTTGGCATGGATACATCCTGAGAGCTTTTGAGCTTCTGAATCCCTAAACTAATTATGCCTTGCCTGTTATACCTATGGATTGACAGGTCAATCAGTTGACTGATAAATTAATAGATGAAACAGACCTATTACAGATTACTGCATCACAGATCTTTGGGCCATCATCAAGTACTTAAAACCACAGATGCCCAGAGCCCACACCTGGTGTGAGGACTGTTATGATCCAGGTATGCACAGGTTCTGTAGGAACTGTAGGTGAGGCAGCTCAGCCAGCCTGTTCAGGGGGAGGGGCAGTGAGGCTCCCTTGAGAAGCTGACAGCTCAGAAGACAGTAGGGATGAGTCAGGCAAAATGGGAGTGGGCGGTTCTAGCTATCAGAAACATCATCTACGGGAAAGAAACGAGACTTCGATGAACTTCAAGTAACTTAACGATAATAGCAAGACATGCACACACACAATGTGCATTAATTATTTACTGTTATCGAGGCCCTGTTATAAGCATTTAACATATATATTAACTCATTGAAGCGACACAGTAACTAAATCAAACAGGAACCACCATGTCCCCATTTTACAGATAAGGAAGCAGAGGCACAGAGAACACAAGTGACTTTCCAAGGTTACATAGCTAGTAAGTGGCAGAGCCAGGATTTCAGACCAGAAAGTTAGATTCCTGACTTCACACTTCTAACTGTACAGTCAGTGGGGAGGCAGGAAGGGAGAGCGGGTGATACTCTAGGAACCTGGAAGAGTCAGACCACACAGGACCTAGTTTAACTTTCTAAGGAGTTTAGATCTTTATCCTGAACATAATGGTGAACAACAGTTATGTCAGTGAGAGAAAAGACAAATTTGGATTTTGTTTCCAGAAATCCACAGCAAGAGTATAGACTAGTATTTCCTGGACAGGTTCACAGAGAAAGAAGCTAGTAAAATCCTTTAGACAGATAAGGATATTAAGGATGCTTAGGAGGGGGTGAGATACAGGAGATATTAAGGAGAGAGCATCACATTAGTAGGACTTGCGAACTGATGAGCTGTCTAGTCAAAGCTATGGTTTTTCCAGTAGTCATGTATGGATGTGAGAGTTGGACCATGAAGAAGGTTGAGCATCAAAGAGTTGATGCTTCCAAACTGTGGTGTTGGAGAAGACTCTTGAGAGTCCCTTGGACAGCAAGGAGATCAACCAGTCAATCCGGAAGGAAACTAACCCTGAATATTCATTGGAAGGACTAATGCTGAAGCTGAAACTCTAATACTTTGGCCACCTGATGTGAAGAGCTGACTCATTAGAAAAGATGCTGGGAAAGATTGAAGGCAGGAGAGGAGGGGACGACAGAGGATGAGATGGTTGAATGGCATCGTCGGCTCAATGGATATGAGTTTGAGAAAACTCCAATAGATAGTGAAGGACAGGGAAGCCTGGTATGCTGCAGTCCATGGGGTTGCAAAGAGTCGGACGTGACTGAGTGACTGAACGACAACAACGAAAATTGATGAAGAGCTAAGACAAAGAACAGACTTAAGAGGAAGCAGTGCTACTGATAAGGCTGACCCTGTAAGAGGCACCACCAGCATCCTAAAACAGAGGGAAAGAGAGTAAGAATGAAACACAAAAGGAAACTTTGGTAATGACCTTATTATAAACTCTGAAAAACTCTTCCCTTGGAATACTTGTGAACACGTCCAGAGAAATTTACTTAAGATACTTGCATCTGCAGGAAAAAGCCTGTAAGAAGGACTAGGTGTTGGTAATAGAAATGCCACAGTGATTGGTAACATATTATATTTTGCATTATTGCCTGGGCTGTTTGTATATATCCATTATGTCTGTAATTGATGGCAGCATTTTCCAGATATGGACAGTGGAGCTCATGATCGCTGATGTCTTGTTGGGTATTGCAGTTTACACAGCATTCAGTCAATGTCTATGATAAAAATACATGAAGAAAGGCAGAGAAGAATAAAAAAGAGGGTGCTTTAGATAGTGCTGTAGTTCACCATCAGAGGGAATACATCTGAGCGAGGGTTTAGGTTTGGACATAATTGTTTCTGTTTATCTGAAGGACAACCAAGTAAGACAGACATGAAGTTCAGAGCAGGGTATTCTAGAGATCATTTAAAAATCATTGTTCTAAAACTTGGCAGTGATGTTTCTTTAACTCTTACCATTTACTCCCAAAGAGAGAAGGCATGTAGCGTTCAGCCACCACCAAATACAGTTTGGTCCGATTCAGAGAGCTTAAAAAACAGATTTCTCCTGAGCACCAGCCTAGTCCAGTGGACTGACCCAAGAGGCAAACGCGAGGAGCCAGTTAATGGCCATCTCTATTTACATGGACAGTCACTGCACAATCAACAAGTTAAAGTTGTTGGGCCAGTCCAGTGGAGAGGTAATAAGGTGTTTATTAGGAACTCTTTCCCACCCAGAAACAGTTAATATTTATAATTTAAAACCCAGCCCACTACAAAAAAGGAAGTGAATTAAATCAAGAGATTGTGCAGAACAAGAAAGAAATGAGGTTAGGAGACTGTGGATCACCAGTAGTAATGAACGTGTTAGTGGGCTCCTCTGGTGGCTCAGCGGTAAAGAACCCACCTGCGAATGCATTAGACGCAGGTTTGATCCCTGGGTCGGGGAGATCCCCTGGAGAAGGAAATGGCAACCCACTCCAGTATTCTTGCCTGGAGAATCCCATGGACAGAGGAGCCTAGCGGGCTACAGTCCATGGGGTCGCAAAGAGTCAGACACGACTGTGAGACTGAACAACGCGTGCACATTAGCATTAAAGGAGAGGTTAGCCATGTGCTATTAGAATTCTACTGTGATTATTTTAATCCAAGAAATACCGACTGAGCAACTACTAGGCAACAGTTGCTTTGGTAGTTCTGAGAAGAACTGGGATGGGTGGCATTTATTCTCAGGAAGCTACAAGCAAACGGAAGAGTGACTCTGAGAGAAATTGAATGACAACAGTGGGGAGCAGACATATGACTGATTGATAGAAAAGCAAAGGTAGCAAGTGACCTCAGCTTTTATACTTGGTGGTGATCCTTTACCGATGAGTATTACTCCCTCCAAGTAACGAGGCAGGCGAACCAGCTGCCTCTCTAATTAGTGTTCCCTATGCTACACACAGGGGCTTCCCTTGTAGCTCAGTCGGTAAAGAATCTGCCTGCAGTGCAGGAGACCCGGGTTCGATCCCTGGGTTGGGAAGATCCTCTGGAGAAGGAAATGGCAACCCACTCCATTATTCTTGCCTGGAGAATCCCATGGACAGAGGAACCTGGTGGGCTACAGTCCCATGTGGAGGCAAGAGTCGGACATGACTTAGCAACTAAAGAGAGAGAGAGAGATGTTACACAGAACCTCTTAACAATACACCAGAGGTTGTGGCAGAAATGGTAGGAACAAAGGTAACTGGCATTTCTGGTTGAAATCCTATGAGCAGAACGAATGGAGGGCTTTGAAACAATAACATGTGTAACCCTGAGAGAATAGGACCCTCTCTGCAATCCCAACAGGGACTGAAAGGTTACCTTGGAGGAAATACATGTGAAAAGAACGTGGATAAAATGAGGGAAAGATCAAATATTCCCAAAGAATATTTGGTTTTCTTGAAAATGTTCAAAAACTTGTGCGTCTACATTGACTTCATGTTGGAGCAGAATGGTATCTCTAGAATCAAAAAATAAAGGAAGTGAAGGTGGTCATATCTGGGTGAGGAATGTGTGTCCCTGTGAGGGGTGGGGGTGGCTCCAGGAGGAGAATACAAGGAAGTAGGAAATAAGAAAGCCCAGTATTGATTATGAGATCTTTTATCAAAGGCCACTCCCCCGTGGGCACCGACTAGGCAGTATTTATTATAACTGGTTCACAACTCATTTTGATGGTGTAGATTAGAGAATGCCAGAAAAGAACAAGAAAATCAAAGATGAGATTTAAGAAAAACTGAAAATATAACACCTGATTTGTCCCAGGCATTTGCTACTGTTGTCAATTTGACAAAACCAGTCCTCAGTCTGTGTTAAAATCGAGGGGTGGTTGTGGTCCCCCAAACAGCAGCTTAGAAGAAGATAGGTCTGATGTCATAAAAGGCAAGACCAGAAAAAATGCAACACATTTCCCATCCCCTTTCCTCCTAGGAAGGGAGGTCCCAGCAGGCTGGGTGACAGGTTTGGTGTGAAATGATTGTTCATGGAGCCTTTACAGGAAGCCCGTGTAGTCAGCCATAACACTATAAATCATCGGATGATGATTCTAAGAATGAAATTAAGGGAAGCAATGTGAGGATGAATTATACCTTCTTGTATTTCATGAAAACATGTTTATAATACGATTGACCCCAAAGAGGGGCACTCATGGGGTTATTACTGAAAAAAAAATCCGTGCATTTGAGGTGCAGGAAAAGAGTGTGTGTGCATAGCACGGTAAAACCTGGACTGTCAGGCATCTTCTCCTGTAGACTCCACCTCCGTCTCATCCCCCGCTGTGTCTCCCAGTGTCCCCCCGACCCCCGCTGCCTCAGCCTGAGCTTAAGGCTTCCATGTTAATCCAGGAGTTCCTTCAGACCTGGGAAACCTCGCCAGCTGCTTTACCTGAAGGTGAGCACACACCTATATGGTTTTTAGAACCTATTCTTTACTGACATCATTACTGCAGTGGACGATTTACCCTCCATAAAAGCTGCTGCTGCTAAGTTGCTTCAGTCATGTCCGACTCTGTGACTCCATAGACGGCAGCCCACCAGGCTCCCCCGTCCCTGGGATTCTCCAGGCAAGAACACTGGAGTGGGTTGCCATTTCCTTCTCCAATGCATGAAAGTGAAAAGTGAAAGTGAGGTCGCTCAGTTGTGTCCGACTCTTCGCGACCCCATGGACTGCAGCCTTCCAGGCTCCTCCGTCCTTGGGATTTTCCAGGGAAGAGTACTGGAGTGGGGTGCCACTGCCTTCTCTGCCATAAAAGCTGGGAGGTCATAAATATTGAACTGAAAAAATCTTTTAAAATTAAATAAAATTTAGCTTTATGAAAAATTTACCTTTTGAAAATGCCTCATTTTACTAGAGATTGATGAAAACACCATCACACACCAACGCGGTAGAAAGAACTGGGTCTGGAGGACCAGCTTAATAGCATAGCTCTGAGATTCATTCTCTACAGCATTGCCACACTGATGAACGGTTCCCCCTCTTCAGACTTAAAGCGGAAGTCCAAATACCTTAGCATTTCATAGAGCCCGCCAGCATCTGACCCCAGCCCGCCCTCCAGCATCACCCCACACCCCACCTCCAGGCCTCGTGCCCCACCAGTGCTACTCAATGGAGCCAGCCCCCTTGCCCCCCACAGGAAAACCTGTCAGCTTAGTGACTCAGTGATTTCCCCTCAGGCAGAAGCTCCTTATCTAGCTCACTGCTTGACGATTGTGACTTGCCATTCTCAGCGCTTTAGACATTTGAGGTCTTCGTGCCTTTGCTCACCCGCTCCCTCTCCCTGGTATCCCCCAGTCCACCTGCCATACACTTCTCTTCGAAGGTTCGGCTTGGGTCGTTTTCTCTATGAAGCCTTTCCTGTCCCCGGCTAGATTCACTGCCTTCTGCCTGCTGTGTGTCTACCCTGCATGATACAGAAGCTCCCAGCACCAGCGTTTTGGTGGCCATTGTCTCCTGGCTCTGGGCTGCCTCACACCCAGCCGTGTTTGTGATTAGGGGCGACCTCTAGTGTGCGGTTCTGGTGAACGAGGGCCCTGCCCTTCTGCACAGACGCTGAAGTGGACAGTTTCCTGGCCCCGCTTCCTGGTGGGATGGTGTGTTGGGGTGTTAGGGCCGCTACAGCAGGGTACCACAGAGCCTCTGTCATACCGAGTGAATAAGGCAGAAACACAAACATTGTATATTAATGCATGTATGTGGAATCTAGAAAAACAGTGCAGATGAGTCTATTTCTAGGGCAGGAACAGAGACACAGTCATCCAGAACAGACCTGTGGACACAGCAGGGGAAGGAGAGGTGGGATGGTTTGGGAGGTTAGGATTGACGCATATACACGACCGTGCGTGAAACAGATGGCTAGTGCGAAGCTGCTGGATAACGCAGGGAGCTCAGCTCAGTCCTCAGTGATGACCTGGAGGGCTGCGAGGGGGCAGGTTAGAGGGAGGTCCAAGAAGGAGGGGACATATATATATATATATGTGCGTAGCGGATTCACTTTCTTGTACAGCAGAAACTAACACAACATGGTAAAGCAATTATACTCCAATTAAAAAAACAAAGTACCACAGACAGGTGGTAAACAACAGGAATCTATTTTCTCACAGTTCTGTAGGCTAGAAGTTCAAAGTCAAAGCATCAGCAGGGTTGGCTCATTCTGAGGGCTGTGAGAGAAGACTCTGTCCAGGCCTTTCTGCGTGACTTGGAGACGGTAGCCTTCTCCGTGTCTTTATATCATCTTCCTCTACACTCCGATGTGTTAATTTGCTCTTCTTACAAGGACACCAGCCCTGTTGTATTACTGCATGTGTGCTCAGCCGCTTCAGTCGTGTCCGAGTCTTGGCGACCCTATGGACTGTGCCCGCCAGGCTCCTCTGTCCGTGGAATTCTCCAGGCAAGAATACTGGAGTGGGTTGCGGTGGCCTTCTCCAGGGGATCTTCCCAACCCAGAGATCAAACCCGCATCTCTTAAGTCTCCTGCATTGGCAGGCGGGTTCTTTACCACTAGTGCCACCTGGGAAGCCCACTGGCTTAGAGCTCACCCTAATAAATTCATTTTAACATAACTACATCTTTAAAGACTGCATCCAAAACACAGTCACATTCTGAAGTATTGAGGGTTAGGACTTCAACACATGAATCTGGGAAAACACAGATTAGTTCATAACAGATAGCGTAGAGGGTGGAATGGTGCTCCCCATCGCCCCCCAAAAGAAATCAGTTCAGTTCAGTCACTCAGTCATGTCTGACTCTTGGTGACCTCATGGACTGCAGCATACCAGGCTTCCCTATCTTTCACCAACTCCTAGAGCTTATTCAAACTCATGTCCTTCGAGTTGGTGATGCCATACAGCTGTCTCATCATCTGTGTTGGACTGGTCCTCCTTGCAGTCCAAGGGACTGTCAAGAGTCTTCTCCAACACCACAGTTCAAAAGTGTCAGTTCTTCGGTGCTCAGCTTTCTTTATAGTCCAACCCTCACATCCATACATGATCACTGGAAAAATCATAGCTTCGACTAGATGGACCTTTGTCAGCAAAGTAGTGTCTCTGCTTTTTAATATACTGTCTAGGTTGGTCATAGCTTTTCTTTCAAGGAGCAAGTATCGTGCTCCTTGGAAGTCACCATCTGCACTGATTTTGGAGCCCAAGAAAATAAGTCTGTCACTGTTTCCATTGTTCCCCCATGTATTTACCATGAAGTGATGGGACCGGATGCCATGATCTTAGGTTTTTGAATGTTGAGTTTTAAGCCAACTTTTTCACTCTCCTCTTTCACTTTCATCAAGAGACTCTTTTGTTCTTCTTCACTTTCTGCCATAAGGATGGTGTCATCTGCAGGTTATTGGTATTTCTCCCAGCTATCTTGATTCCAGCTTGTGCTTCATCCAGTCGGGCATTTTACATGATGTATTCTGCATATAAGTGAAATAAACTGGGTGACAATATGTCCATATGCTAACCTCTTGAATTTGTAAATGTGACCTCTTTTGGAAAAAGCCTTTTGCAGATGTGATTAAGTCATAAAGATCTTGAGATGAGATCCTCCTGGATCCAGGTGGGCCTTAAATCCAACAACGAGCATTCTTATAGGAGGCAGAAGAGGAGAAGGCCACTAGAGACAGAGGCAGAGGCTGGAGCTCTGCTTCTAAGCAGAGGAGCCCCTGGAGCCGCCAGCAGCTGGAGGAGACACAGACAGACCCTCCCTGGGGCCTCCAGTAGGAGCTTGGCCCTGTCTTTCTCAGACAGTCTTGGTTTGTGCCCATATTCCAACCTAGACTCTCTTGATTCTGTGCAGTCCCTATATGTATTCCAGAAATTTTTCTTTCTTACTAAAGATATCTAACTTAACTTCCGTTGCTTGCAATCAAAACCTCTGATGAATTTTTAGAAGTATCAGTAGTTGTTACCATCCAGTCTATTCAGAGAAATATGACCATTCTGAAAAGCATCATCAATGTTTCCAAAAGGAATCTGGCAGCTAATGGCTTACAGTAGCAAAAGGCTAAACTGTCAACCCCCACGTGGTCATAGGAATTAGGTGCCAAGAGAGGCAAGGCTGTGGTGACCCAGCAGAGCCGTTCCCAAGAACAGTACAGCAGGCCATGAGGAATTCTGGAAGGGTGGTAAGATGTTTGCAGAGCTTCAGAAGGAGTAAAACAAACAGAGATTGCATTATTCTTAACCCAAGCCTGATTCTCTTATGTCTTGAAGCTGTAGCTGAAAATTAAACTCCAAGTTAGAGTCTGTGGGTTACCAAATTTGGTGAATTTTCAGAGTCACTGAGTATTTCATGAGAAAGTTAGGACATTTCTTGGGAGGAGAGATTGGGACCCTGAGAACAGGACTGAGAATTGATGGGTGCAGCACCTCCTTACTTCCTTGTAGACCCTACAGTTCCCCATCCCCACAGTGGGTTTCTTGTAAGAGGGACTCAGTTCGCCCCCTCCACACCTACAAAATACCTCCACCTCTCACTGTCCCCAGCCCTGTACCAGTCACTTTCCTGCATGGTCCAGGGAGACAAAGGCAAGCCCCGAAGGCTTGCATCCCAGGAGAATTACAGACAGCTGAAGCTAGAAAGCAGAGAACTCTGGGGTAGATGTCCACACACATGGATTCAGAGGGGGACTGGCAGAAAGAGAAATATAATTTTAGATTGCCCCAGGTTTATCTATGACAGGTGCCCTTACCAGATATTCTGCCAACCTGACCAAAGCAAGGGGCTCCTAGGAGGCTGCCCCTCAGGTACATCAGAGTCTGGACTCAGTAGTGGCCCAGGCAGAATGCAGATGCCACACATTGCTTGGCCAGAGGTCAGCTAAGGTCTGGTGAGATGGCTGCTGCGTGCATGGAGTGGTTGCTGGATTGCTGACAGAGAAACACAGGTCAGGGAAGAATCCTGTGGATAGGCCTCTCAGAAGGGCTCACTATATTTTAAATTATTTATTTTGGCTGCATAAGGTCTTGGTTGGGCATGCAGGATCTCTGTTCTGGTAGGCGGGCTTCTCTCCAGTTGTGGCTCTCTGCCTTAGCTGCCCCCGTGGCATGTGGGATCTTAGTTCCCTGACCAGGGATTGAACCCACGTCCCCTGCATTGCAGGGCAAATTTTTAACCGTTGGACCACCAGGGAAGTCCCGCTGTGGCCAAATATTTTTGACTGAAGAATATAAGATGGCCAGGCTACCTCCTCCTCCACTACTCCAGAGTCTTGACTCCTTGGGAGCACAAACTTCTTGGGCTGCCATGTTGGCAAGGATGGAGGCTACGTGTGTGTGTGTGTGTGTGTGTGTGTGTGTGTGTGTGCGCGTGCGCTTGTGCACTCACTAATATGGTGCTTCTTCCAGGCTGACCCTGCTATCCCCACAACCAAGTGCTCAGTCAATCAGCAGAGGTCCTAAACCCTCAGCCCAGGATGGGGTACAAAGCACCAAGGGAACCAGCCATTTGCCTGACGGTAGGTTGATTGTCTGGGGCCACTTTTCATCATGGAGGGGGCAGCAAATTGAGGTGAATTAGAAGGGGGACCGGGGCTTCCCTGGTGGCTCAGATGGTAAAGAATCTGCCTGCAATGCAGGAGAGCCTGGTTCGATCCCTGGATCAGGAAGATCTCCTGGAGAAGGGAATGGCCGCCCACTCCAGTATTCTTGCCTGAAGAATTCTGTGGACAGAGGAGCCTGGCAGTCTACAGTCCGTTACACGACTGAAAGAGTAACACTTCCACATTTTTTTTCTTTGCCTTCCACACTTCAGTTAGCAGCACCATCTCCTAGCACCACCTCCAGGGGGCTCTTCTTTGCCCTGAGGCTTCCAGCTAGGTTTGGTCAGTGAAGGGCAGAAGCAGGATTTGGGAGGAGACAGGGTCGCACAGAGTCAGACACGACTGAAGCGACTTAGCAGCAGCAGAGGTGGAGCACCATATTAGTGAGTGCACGCACGCGCACGCACACACACACACACACACACACACATTATTACATCATGTCAACTGCCTCCCACAAGGGCCTGGGTTTTAACAATGGCTTTGTTTCTCTCCTGAAGGCCACAACTTCCATGGGCTGCTCTCTCCTGAGATTAAAGTTCTCATTAAGTAACTAGTCTTTTTTTAATCTTTTCTTTTTAAAATTTTTATAGGGATAGAGTTGATTTACAATGTTGTGTTAGTTTCAGATGTACAGCAAAGTGAGTCAGTTATGCATACACATACATCCACTCTTTTTTAGATTCTTTTTCCATGTAGGTCATTATAGAGTATTGAGTAGAGTTCCCTGTGCTGTACAATAGGTTCTTATATAAGATATCTATTTTATATATAGTGGAGTGTATATGTCAATCCTAATCTCCCAATTTATCCTTCCCTGCCTTTCCCCTTGGGTAACCATAAGTTTATTTCCTACCTCTGTTACTGTTTCCGTTTTGTAAATAAATTCATTTATACCATTTTTTTTAAAGATTCCACATCTAAGAGATACCGTAGGATATTTGTCTCTCCCTGTCTGGCTTACTTCGCTCAATTTGACAAGCTCTAGGTCCAGCCCTGTTGCTGCAATGGCATTATTTTGTTCTACTAGTGTTTATCCTTTTCCCTTTTAAGCCCAGGATGATAAATGTGCCCAGCTGCTACCCCAGATCGCTTCACCATCCCTGGTCAGTTTCTCTAGGGACCCTGCCACTTAGGGATGAGACAGACATTTCCCTCCCTTCCCCAGGATGCTGTGTGGTGGGTGTGGGTGTGTGTGTGTGAGAGAGAGAGAGAGAGAGAGCGCGTGCACACAGGGAAGTGGGTATCCACAGCACAGTAAAAACAATATCGCTAAGTCAGTCGTCTCCCCAGTGTCCAGGTCCTTCAGCATGGATGTTGCCCTAAGGGTCATAAAACCAAATTTCATAGTGTGCTAAATCGCTTCAATCATGTCCAACTGTTTGCAACCCTTTGGACTGTAACCTTCCAGGCTCCTCTGTCCATGGGATGCTCCAGGCATGAATACTGGAGTGGGTTACCATGTCCTTCTCCAGGGGATCTTCCCGACCCAGGGATCAAACCTGTGTGTCTTGCATCTCCTGCATTGGCAGGTGGGTTCTTTACCACTAGCGCCACCTGAGAAGCACAGATTTCACAGTATCCAGCCTTAAAAAGGAATGGAAATTCTGACACGTGCTGCAATGTGGATGAACCTTGAAGCATTATGTCAAGTGATATAAGCCAGACACAGAAGGACAAATCCTGGGTGATCCGCTTCTGTGAGCTTCCTAGAGCAGTCAGGTTCATAGAGACAGAGACTGGAGTGGGGATCGAGATGGGGCCTGGGGGATTTGGGAGAGCGAGAGGGGGAGTTACAGTTTCTTGGAGAGGGAGTTTCAGCTTAGGAAGAGGAAAATCTTCTCGAAGTTGGTTGCACAAGAATGTGAAGGCACTTAGGCCACTGTCTGTACACTTAAAAATGGTTAGAATGGGAAGCTTTCGTGGACTTCTGCCCGTCCTCCTGCATGACCTGCTTGGGTATTGTAGCAAGTAGCTTCAGCCCGTGAGGCTAACTGCCCCCTCGTGTCTTCAGGACCATGCCTGTTGTGACGTTGTGGGCCCTGCACCTCCTTCTCCACAAGCTGTGTTGTGGGCGTGAGGGCTCTGCAGACAATACTTCTTCCTTGCCAAGTGGCTTTGCACCCAGGACACACTGCACCAAAGTGAGTCCTGGAGGTGAGAGGAAGGAGAGGGACCAGCCCCTTTCGGGTTGCTTCCTGTTCCTGCGAGTGTCACCTGGCAACAGCCCTGTGCCCTGGCAGAGCATTTGTTTCTGGGAGCAGTCAGTCCCCAGCTCTTTTCTGCTCTCCAAACCTCAGCCCTTTGCTTACCCCTGAGAGACCCCTCCATGCCACGCAGCACCCAGGCCAGGAGATCTGCTCCCAGACCCTCAGGGCCCCCTGTCTGGGCTCTTGAGGAAACAGCTCTAGCTGGCCAATGCCGGCTTTCCAGAGTCTGGGTCCTACCTCCATAGACCCTCTCTAGGCCCCGGGGTCTGGTTGCTGCTCTAGGGGCCCCTCCTCTAAGCCTCCAGGTTCTGAAAAGCCCACTCGCTTTTCTTGATTCCCCCATTGCAGGGTGGCAATTCAGTTGCTTTTACCGTTCTGACCCTATGACTTTTGATCCTCTAATATCTGTTTAACCTTACATTTAATATCTCCTTACATTAAATTCTCTCCGTTAATATAACTGGTGAGGTTTCTGTTTTCCTGACAGCATATTGACCAATAGTACTGTATTCCTACACTTCTGTGCAAGAAATGAAAACAACAGAGTGTGTTCCATTTCAACAACCTGCTACAGTTGCTTATTGCCTATCTACTTTAACTAGTTTGTAAGCACCATGAAATCAGATGTTTTTGGTTCACTAAGCTATACACCCTGTGAATGCAGGGTGAAACACAGTTTGGCACAGAACAGGCACCCATGTCATCTTCATTGGATAAATGAATAGGAAATATTTAATTCGAATATAAAAAACCAGAATAATTCTAGTCATGAAAATGTGCTTGTAATATATAAAGATACATGCAGCTATCTCCGGGGGGAAATAAGTAGCTAGAATTTGCAAACCTCTTTCTGAAATTGTAGCAGTATCCATTTTATGTCCTCCCCCACTTCTGCCATTCTCTTGTTTAATGATTTTACTCAGTGGGGGTTTCTCCATATTTGTCTTGTGCTTTTAGGGCATGTTATCCATAAGTAGTCAGTCAATGTGATATTGTGATTTATACTAAGAAATATGTATTCACCACTGTTCCTGGCCCAGAGCTTCTAAACCCTTATAATTTCCTATATGAAAGCTTTAGAGGCATCTTTTGTTATGTTTTTTCTCAGTTCCTGAAACAGTTCCAGAGCATAAAAGTGAAATGGATGTCTTTTGTTATTAATAAATAACAAGCCCCTTTCAACCACACCGGAGTTTCCATTAATGAGGTGACCTTTGGAAAGTCCCTAAGGATGAGGCTGGTTGCCTGGGGGACCATGTGATTAGAGAGTTGGACCTAGAGGCCTATGCCTCAGACCTCCAGAGAGTTCAGACACCAAGGGCCAAGGCTTTAATCAATCACTTCTCCGTAAGAACCCCAAAGGATAGGATTTGGAGAGCTTCCGTGTTGGTGGACAGAAACATGTCCATGTGTCAGGAGGGTGTCACAGTCTAAGCTCCAAGGGGCAGAAGCTTGGGGCCTTGAAAGGTCCATATCTTACCCTGTGCGTGTCATCCATCTGGCTCTTCCTGAGTTATACCTTTGAGAGACAAGCTGGTAACCCAGTAAGTAAAATGTTTTCCTGAGTTCTGTGAGCCACTCCAACAAATTAATCTGAGTAGGGGGTCGGGAACCACCGATTTATAACCAGTTGGTCAGAGCACAGATGACAACCTGGCCCTCCAGTGGCATCTGAAGTGTGTGTGGTGGGAGGGAGGGTGGCAGTCTTGTGGCGCTGAGCCCTTTTCTTGTGTATCCGCGTCTGTCTCAGGTGGGTGGTGTCGGGATTGAGTTAAATTGTGGGACACCCGTCTGGTGTAGCAGAGGTGCCTGATGTGTGGGAAAGCTGCACGTCTGGGGACCCACAGTGAAGCGGTGTGAGAGCAGAGGAGACGCACGAGGGTGCTCTTCCTTTACATTCATCCAGTCGATAAAATACACAGTTTGAAAACCGAAACACCAGTACGTTGCACTTCACAAATAAAAGACTTCAAAAGGAGAACTCGGGGAATTTTGATGTGATGAAAAAATAACTGTATTGGTGACCACATAGGCTCACACTGTCACTGCTGTGTGACCTTCGCAAGTCACTTAGCCTCTCTGGGTATCTGTGACTTCATCTTTGATATAAAAAAGTAGAGATCATTTGTGAACTGCCTTCCTTCATTTAAGACTCTGATTCTTCAGATAGAAGAGTGCTTTACCATCCCAAGAGCACAAGAGAACTTTCAAGCCTTGAGAGTCTATCTCAGACTCAAATTTCTTCTCATCGCTGTCCTCAGGCGTATCCTTTCCATAGACAGAGCCTGGCAAAGTGTGAAGTGACTGACAGTCGAATAAAAAGCCTTGGTGCCAATTCCTATTTCCAGGTCCAGATGAAATTCTAATTTTCTGTAGCTCATACGTTTTAAACTTGCCTGGATATCTATAAGACCCTAATCTGCAGAGCAGTGTTAATATTGAAAGCTGCATGAAACATCTGACACTCGGAATACATTGCAAAAGCTCAACAGAGACCAGGTCAGAGCAGCCAGTTCTTCTCTTTCCCTGACATTTAAACGGATCAGACAGCTCAGAATGCACCAGCCTGACTCTGAGCAATGGGGCACAGGCTCACGGGAGGGAGCCCTGCATCCACGGAGCCATGAGAATGAACCGGAATAATGATCCACGGAAGGAACCAGAAAATGGTCCACAGAATGAACCGGGATAATGGTCCATGAATGGAACTGGAAAACAGTCCACAGAATAAACTGGGATAGTGATCCATGAATGGAACTGGAAAACAGTCCATGCAACGGATTGGGAAGGAACTGGAATAATGGTACAATACAAAGTAGTGTGCAACTGCTATAACCATTCTCTCTTTACTGTTCTGTGTGATGGAGAACAGTGCAACATAAAAGTCAGTCTAACGCTACTTTAGAGACAGTGAGAACAGAGGAAAAACAGGCTTATGCAAAAAACATCACAGAGTCAAAAGTTCAAGGACAGGGAAAGAACAGACTGTTCTGTTTAACAACAGCTGCTGCTGCTGCTGCTAAGTTGCTTCAGTCGTGTCCGACTCTGCGCGACCCCGTGGACTGCAGCCCATCAGGCTCCCCAGTCCCTGGGATTCTCCAGGCAAGAACACTGGAGTGGGTTGCCATTTCCTTCTCCAGTGCACGAAAGTGATAACTGAAAGCGAAGTCGCTCAGTCGTGTCCGACTCTTCTCGACCCCATGGACTGCAGCCCACCGGGCTCCTCCATCCATGGGATTTTCCAGGAAGAGGACTGGAGTGGGGTGTCATTGCCTTCTCCGTTAATGACAGCACAGGTCTACAAAAGTGAACAGAGTAAATCTGCTTATTGTTGTTGTTTTATATCTAAGATGAAGTCACAGAGACCCAGAGGAAATTGTTTCTATTTTTGTTCACAGAGGTGAAATACAGTGTGTGTGTGTATAAAGTGTATATGAGTAAGAAAACATAGTTTTTATTCCTGGAAGAAAACGGAGCAGTGTTGTAGTGATCATCAGGGAGGCTCACTATCAGTGAGGAAGCCGTGATCTCAAATAATTCTCCCCCCACGCACACATATATACACACACACCCCTACATACACATATTGTAGATATACACACATATGTATACACATGTGTATACATGTATGTATTTATATATATAAGTAGCACAAAACAGGACAGTGGACTCACAAGCCGTGTGAACACAGAAGCAGGCAGCTGTGTCCCAGCCCAGGATGGAAGCCTGGGTGTCACCTGAGGGGAAGGGACTGCGGCTCTCGCAGGTGTCTGAGGAGGAGATGCCTCTGCGACCGCTTCTGAAGGACGGCATGTCGGTTGCATCTCTCTGTGACGCTGCTCAGGCCAGGCCAGAGTAGTTAATACACGGCATGTCCCCTGTTCATCACAGCTCGGCTCTTCTCGTAATTAGCTGACATTGTTGCATTGGAAAATGCCTGCGGAGAGGTGGGGGTGTCTTGCTGGTGCCTCCTGTGAGCGACTCAGAGCTGAACCCTCTGGGCTGCCTCGGCTCCTCACCCTGAGGGTTGATCCCTCCCAGAGGGGGCAACGGAACATCCCAGCAACAGGGACTCCAGGTCTCACATCAGAACATCACCAGGGTTCCTGGTGACTGATTCCCTGACAGGATTCCTCTCACTCTGCAGGCCATAAACACCCAGATCTCAGAGCAGAGAACATGAAGAGATTCGAGTAATTAAGAGCGCTGCAGCAGCTCTTTATGACGAATACATCAGAAATTGCTAAAGGATCAGTGTTTGTTTAAGAAGGAAAATTCTTTTCCGGCAATTCCGAAGAAGAAGCCCATGGCTTTCTAGATGAAAGGAATAGAAATCAGGAATCTCTGCCCACTTTGTTCCCCTTCTGACCTCATGTTTATAAAACAGGCCACTTCCCAGGAAAGGCACATAATTCTGCAGACCTGTATGGTCCCTTAGCGTGAGTGTCTTTTATGATCTGGGTAGCATCTCGTTTGAAACGGGAATTCATCTATGGTGGGGTCTCTGTCTAGAGACTGTATCACAAGGTCATTCAGCCTGACAATGGCAGTGACAATGGTCAGACTTGCAACACTGCTTTAAAAGAAATCCATCACCTGCTAACAGTGTCCTCCCAGGTATTGCGTTCATATGGACGTTCACTGCTTTCTATTTTGGAAAGACAGTGTTCTAAAACTGTGTTCAGCATTGGTCTGGCTTTCTAAGTTGATTAGTGATTGTAATTCTACTGTGGGAGGGACAGCTTTCATTCTTAACAAGAAACATGGAAAATTCAGGAGAATTTGCCTTCCCTAGAAATTATGAGTGTTAAAGAGCTGCTTTAATTAGGACGGTTTAGCTCAGTAGGGGCAAAATGTTTGAAATAATCTAAATGGAGAAAGCCTGAATTGGTCACATGCCAACAGAGGAAGTCATTTTAATGCCAAGTCCACAGGAAGAACCGCTGGGGTACACAAATGTTTGTCTTTGTCCCTCTGACTTCCTGGGGTCTGCGGAGGGTCTGTCTGTGTGTGGAAGTGCTAAGATGGAGCAGGAGTTAAGAACACGAAGCCCTAAATTCCTAACTTTTCGCTCTGCCACTGTCTGTGCCATCATGGAACATGTTTTCCTAGAGTCTCGGATGGCGTTTTGCGCCACCCTTCTTGGCTTTTGCCAACAGAAGTCTTGTTGGCTTTTGCCTAACACATTAGTATTTAATTTAACTGACAAGATTTTGGGGCCCTGGGCATACCTTTAGATGATTATTTCAGAGAGAAATATAGGAATTGATTTACATTGTGCCCTAGAGTAAAACAGAATTTGCACATGAAATCCACAGAACATTTCTGCTTATCAACCCAATTCTTCTGTGTACTGTGAAAAAATTAATTTTCATGCTACCTAGAATCTTGTCACTTATACTTCCCATACCTCAGAAGTATTAGCCAGTGGTATTATGCTACCTCTCAGCATCAGAGTCTTCTTTTCCAATGAGTCAACTCTTCGCATGAGGTGGCCAAAGTACTGGAGCTTCAGCTTTAGCATCATTCCTTCCAAAGAAATCCCAGGGTTGATCTCCTTCAGAATGGACTGGTTGGATCTCCTTGCAGTCCAAGGGACTCTCAAGAGTTTTCACCAACACCACAGTTCAAAAGCATCAATTCTTTGGCGCTCAGCCTTCTTCACAGTCCAACTCTCACATCCATACATGACCACTGGAAAAACCATAGCCTTGACTAGACAGACCTTAGTCGGCAAAGTAATGTCTCTGCTTTTGAATATACTATCCAGGTTGGTCATACCTTTTCTTCCAAGGAGTAAGCGTCTTTTAATTTCATGGCTGGATGGCATCACGGACTCAATGGACGTGAGTCTGAGTGAACTCCGGGAGATGGTGATGGACAGGGAGGCCTGGCATGCTGGGGTCACAAAGAGTCGGACACGACTGAGAGACTGAACTGAACTGAACTGAACTGATTATGCTACCTGATCCTAAAATACCTTTGAATTATAATCTCATAATGTAAAACTTGAAAGGGACACTGAAAAAGGTGAACAAATAATATTGTAACCTCTATTTTTTGCTCCTCTGAGCTGGAGAAATGAGGTGGTCAGCTGCTCCTCCCTTGCCATGCACCTCTTCTTGGGCCAACTCCAGGGCACACAGGCTCCTCCCACCTCCAACAGGACCTGTTTCTAGAAGCCTAGCCTTTCTGATCTCCTGCGTCTGTCTTGCTCCTCCTCTGGGAGGGTGGTGGTATGAGCGTGTGCCAGCCAGCTCCTGTACTGGTCTGCGAAGTCCTGTGCTAAATAGACAGGTACTGAACTCAAAACAGAAGCAGAAGATATTAAGAAAAGGTGGTAAGAATATACAGAAGTATAGAAAAAAGATCTTAATGACCTAGATAACCACAATAGTGTGATCACTCACCTAGAGCCAGACATCCTGGAGTCTGAAGTTAAGTGGGCCTTAGGAGGCATCACTATGAGCAATGCTAGTGGAGGTGATGGAATTCCAGATGAGCTATTTCAAGTCCTAAAACATGATGCTGTGAAAGTGCTGCATTCAATATGTCAGCAAATTTGGAAAACTCAGCAGTAGCCTCAGGACTGGAAAAGGTCAGTTTTCATTCCAATCCCAAAGAAAGGCAATGCCAAAGAATGTTCAAACTACTGCACAATTGCACTCATTTCACACACTAGCCAAGTAATGCTCAAAATTCTCCGAGCAAGGCTTCAGCAGTTTTTGAACTGAGAACTTCCCAGATATTCAAGCTGGATTTAGAAAGGCAGAGGAACCAGAGATCAGATTGCCAAGGGTCATCGAAAAAGCAAGAGAGTTCCAGAAAAACATCTACTTCTGCTTTATTGACTACGTCAAAGCCTTTGACTGTGTGGATTACAACAAACTGTCGAAAATTCTCAAAGAGATGAGAATACCAGACCATCTTACCTGCGTCCTGAGAAATCTGTATCCAGGTCAAGAAGGAAGTTAGAACTGGACATTGAACAACAGACTGGTTCCAAATTGGGAAAGGTGTATGTCAAGGCTATATATTGTCACCCTGTTTTTTTAACTGATGTGCAGAGTACATCATGTAAAATGCTGGGCTGGAGGAAGCACAAGCTAGAATCAAGATTGCTGGGAGAAATATCAATAACCTCAGATATGCAGATGACACCACTCTTATGGCCAAAAGTAAAGAGGAACTAGAGAGCCTCTTGATGAAAGTGAAAGAGGAGAGTGAAAAAACTGGCTTAAAACTCAACATTCAAGAAACTAAGACCATGGTATCTGGTCTCATCACTTCATGGCAAATAGATGGGGAAACAGTGGAAACAGTGACAGACTTTATTTTCTTGGGCTCCAAAATCACTGCAGATGGTGACTGAGCCATGAAAATAAACAACGCTTGCTCCTTGAAAGAAAAGCTATGACCAACCTAGACAGCATATTAAAAAGCAGAGACATTACTTTGCCAACAAAGGTCCATCTAGTCAAAGGTATGGTTTTTCCAGTAGTCACATATGGATGTGAGATTTGGACTATAAAGAAAGCTGAGTACTGAAGAACTGAGGCTTTTGAACTGTGGTGTTGGAAAAGCCTCTTGAGAATCCCTTGGACTGCAAGGAGATCCAACCAGTCCATCCTAAAGGAAATCAGTCCTGAATATTCATTGGAAGGACTGATGCTGAAGCTGAAACTCCAATACTTTGGCCACCTGATGAGAAGAACTGACTAACTGGGAAAGACCCTAATGCTGGGAAAGATTGAAGGCAGGAGAAGGGGATGACAGAGGATGAGATGGTTGGATAGCATCACCAACTTGATGGACATGAGTTTGAGTAAGCTCTGGGAGTTGGTGATGGACAGAGAAGCCTGGTGTGCTGCAGTCCATGAGGTCTCAAAGAGTCGGGCACAACTGAGAGACTGAACTGAACTGAACTCAAAATCTAGACCAATTTTAATTAAAAAAAATTTGGGTCACATAGTTGAACATTAGAAGTAGGTGAAGTTCACCCTTTTTATTACCAAGGTATTGTTTATTTAATCACTTCTAGGGGAATATTTCAAATATGCCACATACTTTTTATGTCTTTTTTCTTTTGGGCCATTCCCCACAGCTTCCCCACAATTTAGTTCCCTGACCAGGGATTGAACCCATGCCCTCAGCAGTGAAAGCGTGGAGTCCTAACCACTGGACCACTAGGAATTTCATTATGTCTTTCTAAAGAGCCTACGTGATGCATTTGTAAAGAATCCACCTGCAGTGTAGGAGACCTCGGCTTGATTCCTGGGTTGGGAAGATCTTCTGGAGAAGGGATAGGCTACCCACTCCAATATTCTTGTGCTTCCCTTGTGGCTCAGCTGGTAAAGAATCCGCCTGAAATGCAGGAGATCTGGGTTCGATCCCTGGGATGGGAAGATTGCCCTGGAGAAGAGAAAGGCTACCCACTCCAGTATTCTGGCCTGGAGAATTCCATGGACTATACAGTCCATGGGGTCGCAGAGAGTAGGACACAACTGATCGACTTTCCCTTTCACTTTCATAATTGAGCAGCAGTGCTCTCCAGCATCCAGCGATGCTAACAGAGCGTCTGCATTTACGCTGAGTGGCATCTTGACTGTTTCTCTGCCCTGCACTGCTGTGGGCAGTCCCTTTTTACTCTCTCTCTTCTCCTTTCTAATTTGCTGCTCTTCATTGGCTTGGAGTTTAAGAGAGATCAAACAACTAAACCTGTTGGAAACCTACCTAAAATAGGAAGAAAAAAACATTTGGGTCATTAGAGGCGTGAGTTTTAGATGAACCAGTTTGATGACATCTGTACTGTGTGGGTTCTGGGTTATGATCTGGAGGCTAAGAAAGGCTTACTCGCCTCCTGCTCAGTCCTTGGGCGCTGGTCCTCTGATTGTCAAACTTCCTTTTTTTTTACCCAGAGCTCGCTGACCTCAGCTCCTGGCTGTGTGTTCATGTCAGTGCTAGTTCTGTCTCATTTCTGCTGAGCTCCTTCTTAATAGCTCAGACCTTGCAATGCCCTCTGTTCTCTGCAGCAGCCCTCACCTCTAAAAGCAGCCAGTGCGTGATGGGGTTTGAATGTTTACATCACACACTGAGGCATTCAATTCAAAGTAAGGGCCACAGATATAAAAGCTGCACAGAAGGAGGAAATATGCCAGCTGAAAAAAAAAGAGGTCTAATTTGCAGGCAGCTTGCATTGTATTTTATAACAATATGTTTGACATTTTCAGCTTTCCTATGGCAGTAAATTGTACTTCTCCTAGCAGCAAGAGTTATTAAGTCTGTGCCCAGAATAAACCAGACTGCTTTGGAAAGTTTAATTTTTTCAGTTTTCATATTCCATTTTATGACAATGTTGGTTTCTTCAGCAGTGAGCCTATAAGGAAACTCTGTTTATTATTTCTAATTGAAAACTATAAATACCATTTGTACCCTTCACAGTTTTATCATAATTTACTTAAAAAAAAAACAAATACAGTTTGATTCTAAATTAAAAATTAAGTAAGACAGAAGATTTAACATAAAGCACTGATGTCAAGATGGCAATTTATCTTGGTGATGGTGATAAGGACTTAATGGAATCCAGGGTGCCGTCTTCATGGACTGAACGTCCACATCTCCTGCAGGATTCACATGTTAAAGCTCTGACTCTCCATGTGGCTGTATTTGGAGGGGGCCTATCAGGGGGTAATTAAGATGAAATTAAGTCATAAGAGTATGGTCCTGATCCGGCAGGGTAAGAGACACCAGAGAGATCTCTCTCCACATGCACACGGAAGGAAGGTTATGAAATGACACAGGGAAAAGGAGGGTATCTGCAAGCCAGCAAGAAGGGAGCTCTCACCAGAAACCAGACCAGCTGGAGCCTTGTAGGAATACATATTTCTGTTGTTTAACCCACCCTGTCTGTGGTACTTGGTCATGCCAGCCCATGCTAAGACACTGTCTATTTTGTGACATGCACACTTATTTTACCAGGAAAGGCGATGATGTGTCTGTCATGAACTGGAACTGACTCACTCGTACTCAGTGGTGTCCGACTCTTTGTGACCCCAGGCTTCTCTGTCCATGGTATTCTGCAGGCACGAATACTGGAATGGGTGGTCCTTTCCTCCTCCAGGGCATCTTCCCGGCCCAGGGATCGAACCCGCGTCTCCTGCGTCCCCTGCTTTGCAGGCGGATTCTTTACCACTGAGCCACCTGGGAAGCCCCCCAAGGTGTATAATTCCAATGACGTGGACATGTGAAATATTGAAAAATAAAGATGGAATACAATGTTTTTGATAAATAGTTTTTACATAACAACCCAAAATGGACAATAATGACTTGAGTTTTTAAAAGTAGCCTTTTCCTTAGAAGGGCCAAGCAGTAGTATACTTTGCTCACCAGATCTTTGTTTGATGGCCTCCTAAACTGTTAGAAAATGAGATGTTGCACAGCTCATGCGTGAAAAACTAGGGTCAGATGGGGGCAAATGGATGTGAAACCAAAGCTTTCACTTTGATTGTTTACATTAGGATCTTAATTCCCTGGGCAGTCAGGGATATTGACAAAACAGTGCCTTTTCAGGCTAACTCTGCTCCGACTTCACTAAGAAAATGCAAACCTCTTCCATTTCCCTCTTTGTGCTTCAGTCTCATGCATCTGTTTTGTTTCAGAATCCTCAGACTCCTCGCCAAGGCTGGCCTCTCTCCTCCATGGATCCCGTCTTTACGGGGACATCAGCCGCATTCACCACTCTTTCTGTCCCGGCCTTTGGTTCTTGCCCGTGGCCTCCTCTCCTCGCCCAGCAGGCACACGGAGCCCCCTCTGCTTGAACAGAAACACAAAGCCACACACAAGGCAAGCCCTGCCAGACCCTGCCTTTGCTCTCAAGCTTTACCCTCGTCTTCCTCCTCCCTTTTCAAGAGGGGTCCATGAATCCCACCTGTCTGCTTGTCCTCCAGTCTCCTCTCAACCCATCACAGCCTGGCTGCCATCCGACACACTCCATCACCAAGGTCTCTTGGGTCGTCCTGCCACCTGTTTCCATCACTCGGTTTCAGAGAAACACCATCCTGGAGAGAAATTATGGTTGAGTTCCACAGGATGGTCATTTTGCTGCAACCTGGGGAACTCACTGTTAGTATGTGGACTAGAATGTATTCTTTCTGAAGCCACTGGTCATCTGTCCAGCATGAAGCCTCCGTTCAGTGCTGCTCAAGTGAAAGGTTCGGGATGCTAAGGAAGGCTTGAAAGGAAATGGCTGCAGGATGTAAGGACAGCAAGGGAAGACCATGATGTTGGCATGGTCAGGTGAGGAAAATGTCAGCTGTGGAGTGAGGTTTATTTAAGCTCTGGGTCACCGTAAGAATGCACGCCGTTATAAATACTTGAGAGCCAATGTGTAAGTAAAAGAAAACTATATAATTATGTTTCTGAATGACTAAAATCCTCCTGTACTAATTCTGCAAGTGCAGGGGTCTACCCTGCCACACTGCCACACTGTGGTCTGGTTTAAATAAACAAATCCAAGATCTAACTAAAGTAGTCACAGCTTTAACTAAATTAATTGATACACAAAGTATTCAATAACCTGAATCAATGCTTTAATGATTACTATTACCTGTAATGTAAATTTCTGTGTCAAGATACATAGTTTTCCTTCATTTTAAAAATTATCCCTTTATCCTTCAATTTCCTTTTTTTAAAATGGACAAATCATAGTACACAAAACCCTGGGAATCATTCAGAGCCTCAAACTATGTGGTTAAAAGTTTGTAACTTGACAGTTGAGTCCACAGGGCGTACCTTGCCTACAATACAGTTTTCTGTTTTTAACAGCACTTGTAGTGGGATTCCTAGTAACTTCTGCTTTCTGAACATTCGCTATCATCCTAAAGTGGTATGTTATACATAAAACCATCAACATATCCAAAATATAATCATCTTAATGAGAATAAACCTCTCCTGTATGCACATACTTCCACTGCATCTCAAAAGGCCTAAGGTTTAACAAGTAAAATAGACAGATTATCTAACATAAATGACTTTAAAAATGTCTGGTTGAACATTCCACTTGGAGGTTTATGCATCTTCTGCATACATATGGATGTGCACGTGTGTCTGTGTAGCTTTTTTAAGGGAATGGCGTATCGTCTGGCCCAATTTTTCATGGTCATGTGGGAAATATAACACTCTTGGCTCGCGAAACAAGAAAAGGTAGGTTTGCATTGCTGCCAACTGGATGCAAAGCCTCAAGAGCTTCCTGCAGAGGAAAGCCAGCCTGGAGAATCCCGGCAGTGTCTGCAGGAGGAAAAATTAATGACAGAAGGTTGGAGGGCCTTGATGATGAATGGCCTTGACTGCTTCAAAAGCGACCTTTTCTCTGGTTTCAGGCCTATCTGTCAGTGGATTCTTTGGGCTCTGGTCCTAGTCTTTAACCCACATTCAACTGGATGGCAAGAAGTAGTTTGCTTGGAAGTCTCACTGAGTACATCTTCCTCATCTCCTAAGAGCTTGGGTGAAATGTCAGTGCCTAGGGTAAGTGCTGCTTGTAAAATGTTTCAGCTGGGACTGGAATGACAGAAATGCTCTCATTTACTGATTTCCCTGAATTGAGCCATGTTCCCTGACATGCCATTACCTGGCCTACTGAAGGTAACATTCTCTATATTTTCTTCTCTAGCACATGAAGTACCTATTAATATATATTTTTTAATATTTAGGTAATTTAAAAATTAACATCTTGCATTGGTGTGGAACTTTGGTTACAACTGATGAGCAAATCGTGATGCATTATTATTAATAAGTGTCCATAGTAGGTAGTAGACTTCACAGTTTGTATAATTGTGTACTAGGGGTTTTGCCACATGCAACATGTCATGTATCCACAATTACCCACACACCATGCAGAATAGTTTCACTGCCATAAAAACCCTCTGTGTCCACTTAATTCACCTCTTTTTCCCCACCAAAAACCCCTGATCTGGCAACCAATGATCATTTTACTGTCTTTGTTGTTGTTCCCAGATGTCAAAAAATTGGGATTATATAGAATTTAGCCTTTTCAGCCTGGTTTATTGACTTAGCAATTGTGCACTTAAAGTTCCTTCTCCATGTCTTTCTGTAGCTCCATAGATATTTTCATCACGGGATAATATTCCAGGACTTCCCTAGTGGCCCAGTGGTTAAGACTCCACATCACCAATGGAAGGAGCATGGGTTCAGTTCCTGGTCAGGGAAGTTGTGCATGCTGCAGCCAAAAAAAAACCCACCACCACCACCAACACCAACAACTAGAGACTAGTATACCACTGTATGAACAGACAGTTTATCCATTCACCTATTGGAGGACATCTTGATTATTTGTGAATTGTGGATGTTTGCTTTATAAACATGCATGTGCAGGTTTTTGTGTGGATTTGCCTGATAACTTTTTGGTCCTCAGCAATACAAGTGTGGTCTAAGGCAACCAGGCTTGTGGATGCTGTTCATTTTTGGTGCCCATGAGATATTCACTTTGGGTCTTCTTTTCTCAATGCCCCTTAACACATGTTGGGCTCTCAGCTATCATCTCTGGCTGGCAGGTGACTTCTGCAGATGTATTTTCTGAAGCTCAGTTACTACTGATCACCAAAAGTTTATTAAGTTTCTTCAAGTCTGCTATTACAGATGAATGAGATTTCTTGGTCGACTCCACAGAAGGCTGGTATCTGCCAATGAGACTTCAAGAGAGGGAGCAATTCCCACCCAGCAAATGTGGCAATTCCTTGTTTGTTCCAGACATGTCAGTATTACTGTCCAGATCTATAAACCCCCAATGGAAACCAAGTTAAAAAATTTCAAATGAAGGATCATATTTTAATGCTTCTATTTCCATAAAGGTCTTCCCTGGTGGCTCAGATGGTAAACAATCTCCCTGCCAATGCAGGAGACATGGGTTTGATCCCTGGGTCGGGAAGATCCCCTGGAGGAGGAAATGGCAACCTACTTCAGGATTCTTATATGGAGAACCCCCAAGACAAAGGAGCCTGGCGGGCTACAGTCCATGGGGTTGCAAAAGAGTCAGGGCATGACTGAGCGACTGAATCACAACAACAATTTCCGTAAAGGGACTGATAAGTTGAGATCAGATGCATCGTGTTTTTTTTTTTTAACTTTCTTATTTTGTATTGGGGTATAGGCGATGAATCAGGGCTTCCCTGGGAGCTCAGCTGGTAAAGAATCCACCTGCAATGCAGGAGACCCCGGTTTGATTCCTGGAAGATCCCCTGGAGTAGAGATAGGTTACCCACTGGGCTAGTATTCTTGGCTGGAGAATCCCCATGGGTAGAAGAGCCTGGTGGGCTACAGCACATGGGGTCACAAAGAGTTCGACACGACTGAGCGACTAAGCACAGCACACAGCTGATTACTAACGCTGTGATGGTTTCAGGTGAACAGCGAAGGAATGCAGCCATACATTTACATGTGTCCCTTGACCCCCTAACGCCCCTGCCATCCAGGCTGCCACATAACATTGAGCAGAGTTCCGTGTGCTATACAGTGGGACCTTGTTGGTGATACATTTTGAATAAAGCACTGTGTACATGTCCATCCCAAGCCCCCTAACTTGACATTATTACCTACTTCCACGGCCAAAGGAAGAATATTTTTCTCTTTATGTAGAAGGACCACATTCTGCTGCCTGCCTCCTTTCATCTCCCTGTCCAAGGCAACAGGTGGTGGTTGGTTTGTTGCCTGTTTCCAGGAAGTTCATGTCCCCTGTGTTCTGTTTTTGGTCACGTGGACTAGTTCTGTTTGATCTCACGCTGTTGATCCCCTGGTTCTTTGTGCTGCTGGAGGCTATTCCCTGACTCCAGTGACGACATTCTAGATGCCACGCTTTTCTCTTAAAAACATCTGTGGTCAGCGCGTTATGACAGTTGTGACAGAAGAGCTAGCTTCCTTGTGTGAGGATGGAATTCGAGGCCCTGGGTGCTTTCATCAGCAGGCAGCTGGTTTAGATGGTCCCAGATTCCTTTCTCTGATGAATTCTGCAGAGTCAGCGCTGGACTTCCGCCCAACAAAGTATGATGCTGGAGAAGTGTAATGAAAAAGATCCTGATAGGAAATAATGTTCTTTTCCCCTTCCATTTTTAACTTCATTTAAAAATCAATATGGTGGATATATATCCCAAAGAATTGGAAGCAAGGACTTGTGGAGAGATTGCCACACCCATGTCCCTAGCAGCAGCATTCACAACTGCCGAAGGTGGAATCGACTCAAGTATCCACTTAGAGATGAATGAATTAACATGATGTGTATATACATACAGAAGAATACCTGTGGTGTTTAGTCGCTCAGCCGTGTCCAACTCTATTGAACCGTGTCCTTGCCACCCCATGGACCGCCAAACTCCTGTCTGTGGGATTCTCCAGGCAAGAATACTGGAGTGGGTTGCCATTTCCTCCTCCAGGGGATCATCCAACCCAAGAATTGAACACGCGTCTCCTGCATTGACAGGCAGATTCTTTACCACCAAGCCACAGGGAAACCCACAGAAAAATACTATTCAGCCTTAAAAAGAAGTACAACTCTGATATATGCTTCAGCATCAATGTATATTTTGCTAAGTGATTAAGGCAGTCACAAAAGGACAAATACTATGTGATCCCACTAATATAAGGTACCTAGAGTAGTCAATGGTACCCCACTTCAGTACTCTTGCATGGATGGAGGAGCCTGGTGGGCTGCAGTCCATGGGGTCGCTAAGAGTTGGACACGACTGAGCGACTTTACTTTCACTTTTCACTTTCGTGCATTGGAGAAGGAAATGGCAACCCACTCCAGTGTTCTTGCCTGGAGAATCCCAGGGACGGCGGAGCCTGGTGGGCTGCTGTCTATGGAGTCGCACAGAGTCGGACACGACTGAAGCGACTTAGCAGCAGCAGCAGCAGCAGAGTAGTCAAACTCATAGAAAAAGGAAGTAGAAATTGTGGTTGCCAGGAGCTGGGAGGAGAGGTAAATGGGGAGTTACTGTTTAATAGGTGTAGTTTCAGCTTTGTAAGATGATAAACATTCTGGAGATGAATGATGATGATTGCACAGCAGTATGAACGTACTTAATGCCACTGAATTACAGACTTAAAAATGGTTAAAATGGTAAGTTTTATGAAAGTCACTATTGCAATTAATGCAATAATGCTACACAACACCTTAATCTTGGGTGAGATCTTAAGTCCAGGCTTGCTGGGGCAGTCCCCACCCATGCTTCTTTTCCCCAGGGCACTCATTAATACAGGCAGACCTTGAAAATATTGTGGGTTTGGTTCCAGACCACTGCAATAAAGCAAATATTGCAATAAAGTGAAGAACGTGAAATTTTGGTTCCCATTACAATAAAAGTTATGTTTGTAATATAAGTGTGCAACAGCATTATGTATAAAAAATGTATGTACCTTAATTAAAAAATACTTTATTGCTAAAAATGCCAACTGTCATCTCAGCGTTCAGTGAGTCTTAATCTTTGTGCAGTAGTTAACATCAAAGCTCACTGATCACAGATCAACATAGCAAATATAACAACAATGAAAAAGTGTGAAATATTGTGAGAATTACCAAAAAGTGACACAAAGGCACAAAGTGAACACATGCTGTTGGAGAATTGGCACTGATAGACTGGCTCGATGCGGGGCTGCTCCAACCTTCAATCTGTAGGCAAGACAAAATCAGCAAAGTGCAATAAAACGTAGCACAATATAACAAGGTCTGCCTGCAGTGCCCCCGCTTTTTGCTCTCAAAAGTGTCCCAGGTTGAACAGTAAATCACATGATCACCCTGGTTCTGTTTTGTGATTGCGTAAATCATTGTATTGCCATCTTCATTTGGAAACATCTTAACATTTAGAATGTGCCTGCATTTTCTAGAATCACTCTATAAACACGGTGTCCTGGAGAATGCTACAGTCTCCAGTATTTTTATTTTTTCATTTAAAACAACACTTATTTATTTGCTCATAACTCTGTTGGTTAGATGTTGGGCACAACATGGCTGAGTTTTCCGCTCCAACTATGGTTAAGACTGAGACCAAGATAATCAGCCAGGGTGAGCTGTCAGCTAGAGGTTCTGGGGTAAAATCTGCTTCCAAGCCAATTCTTGGAACTGAATTCAATTTCGTGTGGTCATAGGACTGAAATCCTTGATCAGAATGAGGTTCCCCTTTCCTTGATGCCACCCTTCACATTTTAAAACAATTACTGATTACTTGCCAAACAGTGACTGAAGTACCAAAAGCAGCCCCCCATTCTTACAAACTCTTTACTTCTTTAAACACAAAAACCCTCTTTTTTTTTTTTTTTAAATTGAGGTAATACTGGTTTGTAACATTGTATACATTTCACATGTACAGCGTTATATTCTGACTTCTGTATACACTGCAGTGTGCTCACCACTAAAAGTTTAGTTTCCTATCACTGTACAGTTGATCCTTTGACCCATTTTGTCCTCCTTCCACTCCATAACCACTTCTCTGTTCTCTGTATCTGTATGTTTGTTTGTGGTTTTAAAATTTTGGTTTGTTCATTTATTTCGTTTTGTTCTATATACCACGTAAGAGTGAAAATACATGCTATTTGTCTTTCTCCATCTGACTTATTCCACTTACCATAATATGTTCAAGGTCAAGGATGTAGTAAATGGAAGATTGTATCTTTTTATGGCTAAGCGATATTCCGTTGTGTACATAAACCACATCTTCTTTGTCCACCCATCCATCAGTGAGCCTTTGTTTCTGTATATTGGCTGTTGTAAGTAGTACAATGAACGTGATGGTGTATATATCTTTTAGAATTAGTGTTTTTGTTTCTTTAAATAAATATCCAGGAGCAGAATTGCTGGATCATATGGTAGTTCTATTCTTAATTTTTTGAAGAATCTTCATATTGTTTTCCATAAGTGAGTGCACTGGTTTACATTCCCACCAACAGTATGTGTGGGCTTCCTTTTCACCACAGCCTTTCCAACACTGGCTATTTCTTGTGTTGTTGATGATAGCCATTCTGATGGCCATGAGGTGATACCTCATTGTGGCTTTGATTTGCATTTCCCAGATAATTTGTGATATTGGACATATTTTCATGTGTCTGTGGGCCATCTGCATGTCTTCTCTGGGAAAATGTCTATTCAGCTCCTCTGCCTGTGTTTTAACTGGCTTGTCTGGCTTTTTATTGTTGAATTGTAGAAGTTCTTGGTAGTTTTTTAGATATTAACCCCTTATTGGATACATGATTTGCAAATATCTTCTCCCACTTGTTAGGCTGTCTTTTCAGTTTGTTAATGGTTCCTTCTGCTGTGAAGAGGCTTCTTAGTTTGATGTTGTCCCATTTGTTAAACGGTTGATTTTGTTCCCCTTGCTTGAGGAGACATGTCCAGAAAGACATTACTAAGACCAACTGCAAAGAGATTGCCTATGTTTTCTTCTAGTAGTTATATGGTTTCAGGTCTTACACCAAGCTTTAATCCAATTTGAGTTTCTATTTGTGTATGGTTTAAGACTAATATAATTTCATTCTTTTGCATGTGGCTGTTTAGTTTTTCCAAGAACTTTTATTGAAGAGACTATCCTTTCTCCTTGTATGTTCTTTGCTCTTTTGCTATAAATTAATTGTCCATATGTGTATAGGTTTATTTCTGGGCTCTCAATTCTGTTCCATTGATCTCTGTGTCTGTTTTTCTGCCAGTACCATGCTGTTTTTACTACTATGTTTTTATGGTATAATTTAAAGTCAAATCCAGCTTTATTATTTTTTTCTCAGGATTGCTTATTTGGGATCTTTTGTGGCTCTAAATACATTTTAGGGGTTTTGGTTCTATTTCTGTGAAAAATGTTGAAAATTTGATAGGTATTGCACTTAACCTGTAGATTGTTTTAGATAATATGTAAATTTTAACAATGTTAATTCTTCCAATCCATGAGCATGTAATATCTTTCAGTTTCTTTTGTCTTTTGATTTCTTTCAGTAATGTCTTATAGTTTTCAGGGTGCAAGTCTTTCACTTCCTTGATTAAATTTATTCCTAGAATATATTATTCTTTTTGTTGTGACTTTTATAAATGGGATTGTTTTCTCAATTTCTTTTTCTGCTAGTGTGTTGTTAGTGCGCACTTTGGCAGCACATAATACTAATATTAGTTTGTTACTAGTGTATAGAAATGCAAAATACAATTTTATATATTGACTTTACACCCTGAGGCTTTACTTCTAATAGTTCATTATTTCTAATAGTTTGTGGTGGGGTCATTAGGATTTTCTATATATAAAATCATGTCATCTTCAAGTAGTGAAAGTTCTTCCTGTTCAATTTGGATGCTTTTTATTTATTTTTCTTGCCTAATTCTCTCCAGTACCATGTTGAATAAGTGTGGTGAGAGTGGGCGTCTTTGTTCCTGATCTCAGAGGGACAGCTTTCCATTTTCAATGTTTAATATGATGTTAGCTATGCGTGTGTCATATAAATTTTGCCTTAAAAAAATATATCACAACCCCATGGTCTCTCTTCCCACAACCCTGATTCAATTTGGCACATCAGTGATCTAACCAGTAATTTAAGATTTGGATGTTCTTCTGCTCTATAATACACTTGGCAAATCAAAAGACCATTCTGATTTTCAATCTTAAAAAGAAAAAACAAAACAGAGTTGTATCCTGCAACTTAATCTTTAAGCTCCATATAGCTGAAGACAAGAACTCATCATGCTTATAGCCAAGAGGGAGGAAAAAGCCAGGTTTTTCTCTTGAATATTTACTCAAATAGGAATGAGAGAGAAAAAAAGGAGGGTGGGGAAAAGCTGGAATTAGGTCATTTGTGTGTTACTGTAACATACAAAGTTGAATACCACTTACTATTCCTCACAGTGAATCCGATTAAGGTTAGATTCAACCAGTTCCTTCCTGAGAATATACTGTAAATGGGCTTAGCTGGGGGCTTACTGTGGAAGAGAATGCATTTGGCCTGAAGCTGCATTTACGGAGAGAGTACTGTTCTTATTTTGATGTGTTTGTTTATGGTGACATGGGGCCCAGAGGCTGAACTCTTGCTGTTACCACTGGACTTCTAATATGATAGTGTGGTTTATCCCAGGCAGCATTTATAATTCTGCATTTAAATTCTTTCATTACCTACCAGAGCAGATCTCTGAATGAACTCTCACCTTTTGAGACATGAAAATCAATTAGAAATTATATATGTATTAGACTAACAAATTCACTAAGTAACTCCATCTCCCTCAGCTACTCTTCTCTAATTTTTAGGTTCAAACATCAGAACCAAATACAAAATGATTTCATTCAATAATCAATACTTAATTGCTAGATGTGCTAACATAATTTCTGAGTACAAATAAATGATAATGTATTACTTAGGAACTGTAAAGACCGAATCATATTTGATCTTCAAATCAGGGCTTCCCTGATAGCTCAGTTGATAAAGAATCTGCCTGCAATGCAGGAGGCCCCAGTTCAATTCCTGGGTTGGGAAGATCTGTTGGAGAAGGGATAGGCTACCCACTCCAGTATTCAAAGAATCTTCCAGCAATGTGGGAGACCTGGGTTCGATCCCTGGGTTGGGAAGATTCCCTGAAGAAGGCAAAGGCTACCCACTCCAGTATTCTTGCCTGGAGAATTCCATGGACTGTATAGAGTTCATATGGTTGCAAAGAGTTGGACATGACTGAGCGACTTTTGCTTGCACTTTGAATCATATTTACTTTAATAACTCAAAAAAAGATCTGACAAGCCTCAGAGTATGAAATAAGTAATTAGAGTGAATTCAAGCATACTCTTATTTTAATCTCCAATTAACAGGACATTTCTCTATTTAATCCTCTAAAAAAAAACCATTAAAGTTCCAGAGCAAAGAAAGATTCAATAGAAACACAGCCACACAGATACTTCATTTAATGAAAGAACTAGCCTTCCAGAAGCTGTTATATCCCTGATCAGACTCTAGTTCCTCCTTTGTATTGCTATTCATTAAGTAGATAGGCTTCCTGGAACTTGGGTGGGGAGGAGCTTTTAAAAATTATTTTCTTGGTATTTTACCTCAATTACAAAACTGAAACAAAAGAAGATTATTTCATATTCAAATAGAACCACCACAGGAAGTGGTAGGTGCTTAGGAATTTTAGTGATTTATCTGCTGGATGCTTTTTCTAGCAATTTCATCTGTAATGACTGTAACATCCATCTGCTTGAAATGCAAATTTGTTAGCAACTGGATCCTTTTTTGATTCTTACAATATATCATCTCTCTGCTTTGAATGAAATATTCTAGCTAAGTCTCTGATGAAATCTGTTTCCAATAAGCGTTGGAAATGGAGTGTCGCACAGCATCCATTCTGGCCTCCTCCAGGTGTGCCTTCCTCTGTCTCTAGGCTGGAAAACCATCAGCTACATTTCCCAGAGTCCCTTGCAGCCAGGGTTCTGGGCACAGCTTAGGTTCTTCCAAGTGAGGGGATCTGGATGAGAAGCGAGGTAGAGGGTGTCTAGGAAGATGTTCGCTGGCTTGCTTCTGTCCTTGGTAACCAGGTTCTGCTACTGGCTTCCTGCGTGGAGTGGCGCTTTGTAGCAGCTTCCCTGATCACTGAACACAGCTCAGAGAGTGAGCTCTGATGTCAGCAGCTCAGGCAGTGGCTCCGATTCCCAGCCTCCGGACTTGGGCGATGACGGCAGCCACTCCAGGATGCCAGTTCCGGGGAGCTACCCGGGGCTCACCCCTCCAGCCCAGCCTGCAGCCTCTCCTCTCTAAGCAGCAGCCTTTCCTTCCAGCCTTCCTGTGAGCACCTACTTCCCATATGAAACCCCTTTCTGCTTAAAATAGCTGGGATAGTTTCTCTTCTCTGCACCATGACATTAAAACAAGAGAAAGGAAAGATAACAGCCTTCAGTGCCCAGGACAGCAGGTAAAGCCTGGAGAGAACCACGAAAGGGAAAATGGTTGTGACCTCCACAGTGACTCCTTAAGGACCAGGGAGAAGTCACAGGCCCTGCCACCAAGAACTCCCCAAATCAGGGCACCACTCTTAGGGCCCAAGGATGAGGCCACAGCAGAAAGGCTTAGAAATAGTCATGAGACATTTGGAGAAAAAGAAAAAAAGAAAAACATGAAAGGAAAAATAACAAGAGGGGAGAAAGGAAGAGAAAAGAAGGGAAGAGAGGAGAGAAGAGGGAAAAAACAAACAACAACAAATAAAACCCGGCACTGGTGACAACAGTTCTCTGCCAGCTTCCTCGCGTGACCTGGCCTGGGTGGCACTGCCCTGTCGGACCTGTTACTGTCACAGAGCTGGGCTCAGGGGGACTCAGATGCAGATGCAGGGGCACTTTCCACAGGAGAAAATCAAGCGAATCCATCACCTCTTGAATAGATAGATTCAAACTGGATAAATACATATATTTTGTTTATTTCCAGCTATCCTATACACGTGTGCGTGCTAAGTCGCTTCAGTCGTGTCCAACTCTTTGTGACGCCATGGACTGAAGCCCTCTGGGCTCCTCTGTCCATGTATTCTCCAGGCAAGAATACTGGAGTGGGTTACCGTGCCCTCTTCCAGGGGATCTTCCAGACCCAGGGATAGAACCCATGTCTCAAATCTCCTACACTGGCAGGCAGCTTCTTTACCACTAGCGCCACCTGGGAAATCCATCTATACATAGTGGTTTTTCTCTTAATAGATAAGATAGATAAAAAGAAATCTAGTAGCTGGAAATTATAGTCCATGGAATTGCAGAGTTGGACATGACTGGGCATGCATGCATGCAGCTGGAAATATACAAAATATGTAGTCTAAACAAAAATCTATTAGATTTTTAAAAAGGAAATGAATCAGACAGTAATGCAAAGAGTTGACAAACTAGTCAATTATGGTAAATATTGGCTTAGGCTCTGAGCAGCTTAAAAAAAAAAAGATTGTCAGTATGTTTTTTATAATTCAGTAGAGTAATCTGTAAGAAAAACAAATCCTAAGCTGTTTACACAAAACAATTAAGATTCTATGGAGATGTAATTCTTAATGTAAAAGAAAAGCAAGCGTGTCTCCTAGCCCAGCCTGCTGTTCAAGCCCCACTCACACACCACTGCCCCCCTTGGCAAAGCTATCTGTTCTCTCTGCCGCTTGCTCTCTCCTCATCAGGAAACCTGCACACAGCAAGCGCACAGAATCTCTGCAGGTTCACTAGGCTTTAATCCTTCCCAACCCCAATATCACTTCCTAAAGCACACATTCCTGACCTCTTTGCCTCCACAGGTCAAATTTCCCGTCTCTTCCCTTGACATGTTTCCTGCATAGCGCTCAGCACAGGTGTAATGATAGGTTCACCTGTGTAGTACCAGCAGCCATGCTTCCAGGAGGGGTTACATCTGCTTTTCTTGCATCCTGAAGGCTTTAGCCTGGTGGCTCAGGTGACTTAGGGATGCTGAACGAATAAAACCCTGCATGAGTCATATTGCTGCTTCAGCCCCAACTACTCCATTTCTAAATATGTACCTGCCTAGGGGAAAACTATGGACTCTTATTGTTTTATGAGAACCACACTTTAATGGCATTAACAGAAGCTAGTTTATAAAAGATTTAAATTTGATTTTAGAATTTCATCTCCTTCCTCCCCCTGCTATCTCATCATTACCTCTCAGAACCACCACACATAACTTCGTTCAGCTAGATAAGCCAGTGGTCTGTCCATGGGGGAGGAGATACAGGCTTGACAGTATAAGCCTCTAACTACCCCCTGCCAAACACTGACTACTAAGAGTCTATTGTACCCTGTAATGTATTGTACAAAAGTATAATAAGTTTCCCAGGACAGGAGAATGAGTCACCCAAATACTCAGTTCTACCATCAATTACACAGCAACCCCTCTGCAGCCCTAGGAGATGAGACTTAAGCCATAATATTTCTCTCTCTTATAAGACAGCTCACAGTGTGCATTTTACACCAGTTATTCCATTTGCTCCCGACTACCACCTTAGTTGGGCTTCCCAGGTGGTGCTAGTGGTAAAGAACCCACCTGCCATTGCAGGAGACATAAGAGATGTGGGTTTGATCCCTGGGTCGGGAAGATCCCCAGGAGAGGGCATGGCAACCTACTCCAGTATTCTTGCCTGGAGAATCCCACAGACAGAGGAGCTTGACGGGCTATAGTCCATAGGGTCGCAAAGAGGCAGACACCACTGAAGTGACTTAGCGTGCATGCACGCACCACCTTAGTTACAAAATATTATTCCCCTTTCACAGATGAGGAAATGTGGCAATTCAGTCCAGGTGATAGAGCTCAAACTCCAAGTGTTTCCCTGTTTGGAAAGTGAGTACCCAAAGTGAATGGTGCAACTCCTCTTGGACACCTCTTAGCTAGAGGTTCAGGCTGTCTGATGACATCAAGGGAAGAGAATCACACAGGCGAAGGGATGTTCGGTGGGTCAGTTAGCACCCCCACACTTCCACCCTGACCACCAACCAAGCTGCACCAGAATCAGCCTCCATATTTAGTTCCTTCTGTCTGTCCTTAAGTAAATCACCACACAGTCTTCATCCCTTGCTGCCACTCTCCTTAGAACACGTCCTAATTTATCTATGCCTAAAAGCATAAGACTGCACAGGCAAGTGCTGAACAGCTTAATCACAACGATACTTCATAGAAGGGCTATAAATCACAGTAAGAGCTGATTCAGTTTCCATTTAAAATACGAATTGGAACATCTACATGCAGTAAACACAGGATTTAGTTGCATTTCTTCCTCAGCACGGAGGTCCTGTTTATTGCCAAGCTTGTCTGGCCCTCTGCCTTCCTCAAGGTAGCGCTGATAATTGTCCATCATGTGTCTCAGATTTCGGACACGTGTTCTCTAAAGGCGCATATGAATTCTTTACAAGTGGAATGCATATAAGTATTTCCGTATCCACCTATCAGAAATACTGAAAGTATTCATACCTTCTTTACAGGCTTCTTAATCCCCATTAGGATTTGGCTTTAGAAGATATATGTACACAGAGGGTTAAGATGTATTGGGAAAGCAAACCCCCTCCCCGCCCCCCGCCACTGCCCCTCTGCTTTAAGGCAGAGTTAACCATGAGGACATAGCATTTTTCATTTCCCATCCCTCCGGTAACTAAAATCTTATTAAAACCTTGATGCTTTTGCTATATGAAGACAGACACACAAAAGGACAAAGTATTTCCAAAGAACATCATTTCATTAATTGAATCTTCCTAGAAAAAGGATTTCTTCTGAACTAAGAGAAGAGTCTATAGAGAGCCCGCCTCTCAAATCTGACCGAATGCATTAAGAAAGCAGTTCTCAGAAGCAGTTTCCTTGGTGAGGAGATAGATCCTTTCCAACCTGTCAGGGTCCACTTTAAAAGAAGTTATGGGCAATCCGGGCCACCAGGGAGTCGCTTTCATTCTCTTCAAATGATCTTTCCCTCTGAGCTACTCTAGAGCAGCCCTCACCATCCCTGGAGACTCCTTCATACTGTGTTTCCAGCTGGGCATCAGGACAGAAAAACCTACAATTGTTCCTTCCTAAACTTCAAGACATACTAACCATTCATCAGTCAGAAATGTCAAGGATTCGCTGTGCTAATGAGTCACATGAATAATAGTACTTCAGCTCCTGAAACAAGGAGTTAAAAGTCAACTGTTAACCTGTATTACTGCCAGTAACCTTAAACTCAAATGACATAGCTGTGTTCTAACTTTTCGCCCACAGGAAATATTCCGTGTACATTTAAATGCATGCAGACATACCAATATAAAGCTTTACCTTTGCAGTAGTTGTTCACAACCATACCCTCTTTCTATGCATCGCAGGCTTAGAACGTTTATCACTAAGAACTCAGATAATATATATGTAAGGACACAGAGCAAATACTACACAAATTCTGCCAATCTCGTTTTGATATTCTTTCTTAAACTGTATTTTTGACATCAGCTTGGACTATTTCAGTAAGTTTTTCCAGATCAACTAAAAAATATTCCCTGACAAACTTTCTGGCTTCAAGTTATGTTCGTTTATTGCCTCCAGCTAGTTAAAAATCAATTCCCAAGTGATAGCTTCCAAAGGGAAAGATACACGTGTACTCCAGGAAAACACAAATTCATTTTCACCTTTAAACACGAAACAGGTTTCCTGCAGCTCCGGGTTCTGATTTATCCGCTGTCACATCCGAAGCCCATCCCCGCAGTCCCTTCCTGCACGCCAGGCTCCGCTGTTCGGATCACGTCTAAGTTTTCAAGGTAAGCAGGTCACCCTTGGCTACTGGAACGACAACGGAAGAGCAGGCACTCACCCCAGGCGGTCAGACCCGGGACTCGGGAGCCCGAGAGCGCGGGAGGCGACCTGTCGCGCCCCCTCCTCCGGATCCGAGGCGGGGAGGGCAGTCGCGGGGCCGGCCCAACTAGGGTGGAAGGGAGGCTCCCCGCCTCCCCCCTCTGCGGACCACGGTCATCGCCACGGTCGCTGGCCCTGGCCGCGAGGTATGGGGGCGGGAAGCTCTACGAAACCGAATAGTTGCAATGCATTCCCGCAACCCCCCCCCCCGCCCCTCCCCGGAGCCGAGGCGGAAAAGCTGCCTTTGCATCAAAGCCAGGGGCTGCGCAGGGTGTAACTTCCACCGGGTGACCTACTTTGGAGTGTGAGAATGAACGCGATGGGGGGAAAAAAATAGACGGAGGGCGCGCGGGAGCTGGGCTCCGGGGACGCGCGTGGCCGAGTGGGACCGCGCGCCCGCGCGCCCCCGGGGCTTCCAAAGAGAAGTTGCGGCGCGGCCCCCGGAGGCCTGGGGCAGAGCCCGGGGGCCGTCGCTCCGCCAGCGCCCCCCCCGCCGCGGCCCGGGTGCGGGCTTCCCGGGGCTCGCGGGCCTCCGGAGGATCGCCGCGGCTCCCCGCCCCCACCTCTGTCCCCGCCTCCCCGACCCGCCCTCACCTCTCCGGGCGGCGCGCGCGCTCCGGCGGCCTGGGGACCCGGGCCAGCGGCGCCTCGGGGCCGGGAGGGCGGCGGCGGGCGCAGAGCGGAGCCCGCGGAGTGCCGCCTCTCGGCCCGGTCCCCTGGGAACGCCCCGCCCGAACGCGCCCGGGAAGTGAGGCTCTGCCGCGCCGCCTGGCCCGGAGATCGGGGTGACCTTCCCGCCTCTTCTCGTCGGTGTCTCCCGGCGCGGCCGTCCTCCGTGGGGAGGCCAGGCCGAGGCGAGCACACCTGGAGCGCAGCAACGCCGCACCTGGGTGACAGCAGCGTGACGTGTCAGCGCGTCTTTTCTCATTTGATCCTGGCAACCACCTTCTGCCACCGAAAGGTCCCCATTGGGTGTCTGGCAAAACCGGAGATCCGAGGGGTTCCGTCCCAGTGCCGCTGCTCGCGCTGCCCGGATCTTTTCACTCACATGGCCTGCGGACTAGACCCATCCAAGCAGCGTCTGTCAGAAGAGGGGATGGAACTTAGGTTGAAAGTTTCTGCGGAAAGTTGGACACAGATTCCTCCCTCCCCAGCCCCCCGCTTCTGTAACAATAGGGCTAGCTACTTTCTATCAGGTCCTTCGCCTGGTTCGACAACTTAATCTTCAGAGGCCTATGACTTAAAAATGCCCCTACCCAATACTGGAAAAGTAACATGTTGAGTAGCTGTTCTGCCCCTCCTGGTGTTTGAGTATGACACTCCTGACCCTGTGGGACGGAGTGAGTTGTATTTCCAGGCACGGTTTTCTGTGGGGACCCAGCTACACCTCTCATAACACCTCAATGATGTTATTTAAGGCAGTACCAAGAGGAGCTCAGCAGATAACAGCTTGTGATTCTGGAATAGTTTTCTAGTGCCATGCTATATTGGGAAACTTTGCTTGGGCATCTCTGTCTTAATGCCCAAGGGTAATCAAATTGACATTTCCTTTTTATATAAACTCCGTTTGGCATTTAAAAGGGGAAGAATCATGAGTCTGATGGTACATGTTCTTGCACAGCATGCCAGCCCACAGAAGTGCCGCTGCTCATTTTTGTGTCCATTCAGTGGAGTTACAGCTGCGTTGTGTCCTTGGACGAGGGCTCCATACTGGATACTGGGGTATTCCTCGGGCTCTTCTAAAAGGGCAGCAGGAGACAAAGCTGCATATATAGATGGGTTTTATGGGCCTCTCCATCTTCCTGAACTATGTAAAAAATAACGCTACCAAAAATCTCAGTCTTTCTCAAGCACCTGTTCTGGTTCTCTGCTTTTCTCTATCATCTTTCCCTGGACAGCCTCATCCATTTTGATGACTGCAAGCAGAATCTCTGTGACGGTGTCTCAAGAGCTGGTCTTTGCATAAACCTCCCAACCCATGTTGCCAGCAGCTTGCTTGACATCCCCTGTGGAGTGACCACAGTACATTTGAACCTGAGGTCCTGTGCCCTCTATGACCTCATCCAGCTTCTCTTTGCATTTCTCTATCAATCCCATCCTCCCACTTCCCTCTTCAAACTCTTTGCTTCTCCTGGCCCTCTGTATCCCACTGGCAGCCACCATCTACCATCAATTTTTGCAATACTTTTATTTACCTCCCTCCCTCCCTTCTAATTGTTTCTGCTTTACTTGTTTATGTCCTATTCCTTCTCACCTATGTGATTATATTGTTTAATTCCATGTCCTGACTTTCAAAACCATCTCTTCTTTGAAAACTTTTAGCTTTATCTGGAACTAATCACCCTGTCCTGAGACTTTAGTGCCTCCTATAACACTTATCACTAACTTTTGAAAGTATTTGTTCATTTTTTTCAACAAATATTCATTGAACATCTATTATGTGCCAGGCACTATGCTAGGAAAACAGTGGTGAGCAAAACAGATAAAATTCCTACCCTTTTAGTACTTACGGTCTAGTGAGATGACAGACATTAATCAAATAATCACAGATACCAAAAATGAAATATGTCATTCAAACTGAAACCGGTCCCAGGGAGGATAGGTACAGACTGTCATGAGAGTTCATGTGGCTAATCTCTCTCCCTGTGGGCACTTGGCAGTGGGACTCAGCCTCAATATATAGCCCAGAGCGTACATGGGGAGGTGTTCAGAGTTTTTGTTGAATGAACATATGTATCCATTTCTTACATGTAAGTGACTTGATGTGTTTCTATATTGCAAAGTATTGAATAAAATAACGACAAACACTGATCACAGCCCACTGCCGCTTAAGCTATTGGCTGTTGTTCCATTACGACAAATCCATGGATCATCTGTCTAAATGCATCCTGTTTCCTTTGTCAGCATGGTGACAGGTGAATTTTTTATAATCCCAGTAGCATTATCAAGAACATTCATTATGGCAGAAGTTCTGTGTACGAACAGTTTCACCAGCATCAGCCCCTTCACCTTCCGTATAGTTCAAAACATTTGCTGAGGATGTAAAATAGCCTTGTTTTTTCTGCGCTCCTGGAAACTGTGTCATCCTCCACCCTCTGGGTCATTTCCCTGCTTCCTCTCCATCTCTGTAATTGTGTGAGCATTGTTTCTGCATCCCCTTTCTCTTCATTTCTGCTGTGTTGCTCTTTATCATCTTTTGCTTGTGATCCTGTCATTTTGGGGAGTCAGTCTTTCACTGGAGCAGTAAGTGACACATGTCTCCTAGTTTATTTTATCATTTTTTTGTAGTGCTACTATGTAATTCTTTTTCAAGAAGCACTTTTGAAAAAAAAGACACAGACTCTCAAGTCTGATTTTTTTTTATCTATTGTTTGTTTTCAGCATCAAATAGATATAGGGTGGGAAAGTGGCCTTATTTTCATGGTAAGAAAATAGAGAGTAAAAAGAAGTTCAAACAACAGAAAATGTGTCATATAAAAAGTAGAACATTTAGCATGTAGAAAAATACAGAGACATGATTTTGAAGATAAATTTAATGACCTGGAAATACAATAAAATGTTAAGTTAAAAAGCATTTTGAATAGATTTTAGGTTAGGTAAATCATATGTTTACATATGTGTACAGGAAAAATACTGTGTAAGTATACCAAAATGATAATAGTGGTTTTCTCTGAGTGATGAAATTTTCACTGTTATATTCTTCTATATATTTTTCTAAAGAGAAGGGGATGATATGCAGTTTCAGAGCAAAGCATATTTCTATTTGTAGCCCCAGTCTGTCCTCATGGATTTTATGGATTGTGCCTCCCTGCTGTAATTAACACTAATCAAGTATATGAGAAGTGGAATTAACATATGAAAGGCCCTTTTGTTCCTTTCCTTTAATATTATTTTAAATACTCGTGCCGCAGTTTAAGTCCAGTTGTTTTAAATATAGAAGTCACAATTACCAACTGTTTCCATACCGGAAAGCTGTTCTGCTATGTTAAAGAGAGCCATATGTGCCCCATCTTGTATTGTGCTTAGATTGCTTGTTGTATTTATGTTCTGCTTTGTTAGGTACAGTCAAATGTCAACTCAACCCCCTGGGTAAGCATCTTGATTACATCTACCTATTGTTAATGGTGACCTTGAGTTTATCTGAATGTGAACTCTAGGAAAAATGGAGATGTAGATTCATTGTGTGTGTGTGTATGTGCACGCATGTGCACATGTGCTTATGTGTGCAGTTATATGTGTATATGCAGTTCCCCAAAATTAGATATTCTGGGGAAGATGGAAGGTGAATTTTAAAGTGGTTTTTATTTTTCCTTGATGATAATTTTGGAACTCTCATGTGGGGTTAAAACTTTTTTAAAAATTTACACTAAATTAGTAATTAAGATTAGGTCCTAATACATGGCTTCCCCGGTGGCTCAGTGATAAAGAATTCGCCTGCAGTACAGGAGATGCAGGAGATCCAGGTTCAATCCCTGGGTCAGGAAGAACCCCTGGAGGAGGGCATGGCAATCCCATGGACAGAGGAGCCTGGCAGACTGTGGTCTGTGGGGTCACGGAGGGTTGGACACGACTAACGTGACTGAGCACCCAGCCACCCACATTACTAGAAGTCAACTTGACATAAAATAGTTGCAGAAAACTGCACAATAACAAAACTTGTTGGAAAACCATTTGTAATTGTCACATCACAGTGTTTTTATCTTCTGAGAACAAGCAAGACAATACTATTCTCCCACAGTCCTACCACCAGAATTACAATGACCAGAGTTCTTTGACCCCGATCTCAACCAAGATCTCTGGGTCTTAGATGATTCACATGAAAATTTAGGTAACCAAGTTACACTTTCATGGGGTTGCAAAGAGTCGGGCAGGAGTGAGGGACTAACACTTTCACACTTGGTGCCTTGTTTATCTTACCCATTTATGATCTTAAGGTTGAGTAAGAGCTTCCTATTTTCCAATCTGGATTTAAAAGGGTCGGATGCGGAGCTCATAGGTGGTACTAGCTTCTATTTAATTCACAAGAAGAATTTAGGAAGAACTTGCAAGATGAAAGAGGAAGGAGATTTATTTCAAGGGGCTCCAGAGGCAGACTTGGGCCAACAAAGGCAAGTTACAGGCCAGCACATTTAGACTCAACAAGAGCAAGATATTTCTAGAGTTTGAGCCGTCTGGAACCCAGCTCCTTTTAACAGGTACAGTTATTTGTATCTGGATAGACAGACAAAGAGGCCCTCTGACTTATTGCTGACCTTTTCGAAAGGAATCCACACATAAGATGGGAGATCATGCTTCCCAGGCGCCCGCAGTCCCTTCCCAAGAACCATGGGATATTTTGATGTGTTGTTGAGAAAGAGTGTTGAGAAACAGTAGAACACAAAGTCTCTTCAGGCGATTGGACAAAGAATGAGGCTGATATTTTTACAACACAGCCTTTGCCATGCTGGTTTCTCCTTCCTTCTCCAGTTGGTTTCATCTTTTGTATTATGGAAATGCAACTGATTGTTTTTAGAAATAGCAGTCAAGCAAAGATATACACTAACATGAGGAAGAGCTGCAAAGATTGGTTTCACCCCATTATTCAAGGCAGTTGGCTGAGACCAGAGCAGCTTATCGGTTCAGTGGTTTAGTTGCTAAGTTGTGTCCAGGTCTTGCAAAACTATGGACGGTAGCCCATCAGGCCTCTTTGCCCCTAGGATTTCCCTACTGGAGTAGGTTGCCATTTCCTTCCCCAAGGGATCTTCCCAACCCTGGGATTGAACCCGAGTCTCCTGCATTGCACATGGTCTCCTGCAATGCAGGCAGATTCTTTACCACTTAGCTACCATGGGAAAGGGCTGCAAAAATTGGTTTCACCCTGTTATTCAAAGCAACTGGCTGAGCAAGGAGTATAACCTAAATCTGTGTGCAAATCATCAGAGAAAACAGTATTGTAGCTTGAGTAAGACTGGGCTCATACCTGCTCACCTGGAATTTGTTCTTCCTTTTCCTCTTTAACATGCGAAACAAAAAGGAAATAAGATAATGAGTAGGGAGGTGACTAAAAGCATTAAAATATCCAACTGAACAATAGGAAAAGCCACAGAAGGCCAGAAAAAGTGTATGCTGGGTTTTGGAAATTAATTTTTCTTTTTTTAAGAATTTTTTTTTATTTTTGTGGAACATTTTTAATGTCTTTATTGAATTTGTTACACTATTGCTTCTGTTTCGTGTTTTGATTTTTTGGCCATGAGGCATGTGGGAACTTGACTCCCTGACTAGGAATCAAACCTGCACCCCTGCATTGGAAGGCACAGTCTTAGCCACTGGACTGCCAGGGAAGTCCCTGTTTTGTTTTCTTATCTAAAAGCAAAATGAACAATCATCACCTAACAATAACAAAACAGAAGAAAATGCCTTCCTACAGGGAGCATTGCAAGTGAACTGGCCCAGAGGTTGAAGTCATTGCCAGGGGTTAGACAGGTGGGAAAGCCCTTGGCCCAAACATTCTCTGTTATTGCAGCAGCAAACTCGTCCATCATTTTGGACAGTGGCTCTTCCATTCCTGAAGGCCAAAGTTCTTTTGCACTTACTGTTCTGGCCGCATACAGACACGGTGATGTGATATACATAGCCATCCCCTGTGAGCTCAGTTCTATCTGATCGGAGATCAAATCAGTCTAATGTGAAGAGAACAATTTAAGAGAAGTGCCAAGCACAATTTTCCTATATTCAAACTGAGTCCACGTTAAAATAATTTTCTTTACCCATGGGCTAACTTGACTGAAGAAATGTGCATGCAAGAGAGAAAGGCATCTTACATGGGAATAAAAATGAACTTTTTAAAAAAACCTCTATTTACATCTAAATTCATAAACTGTAGCATATTAAACATTCAGTATATTTTAGTTCCAGCTTTAAAGAAAGTCTGAAATGGCTTGGAGTTCTGGAGTTCTGTGTCTCTTGATTGTCACGTTCAACCATTCAGTGAAAGTGTATCTTAGAAATCATTTGGAATTAGTCCAGATGATTTGGGATACAGGTACATGTTGGAGAAAGAAGGAGAAAAACAAGGATTTGAAAAGATATCCTTGTTCTTTACTATTGACTGAGAGAGAAAAAAAATCTAAGAGCAGGGACTATTTGCTTCTCAGCAGGTTAAACTTTAATGTTCAGTTCAGTTCAGTTCAGTCGCTCAGTCACGTCCGACTCTTTGCGACCCCATGAATCGCAGCACGCCAGGCCTCCCTGTCCATCACCATCTCCCGGAGTTCACTCAGCCTCACATCCATCGAGTCAATGATGCCATCCAGCCATCTCATCCTCGGTCGTCCCCTTCTCCTCCTGCCCCCAATCCCTCCCAGCATCAGAGGCTTTTCCAATGAGTCAACTCTTCTCATGAGGTGGCCAAAGTACTGGAGTTTCAGCTTTAGCATCATTCCTTCCAAAGAAATCCCAGGGCTGATCTCCTTCAGAATGGACTGGTTGGATCTCCTTGCAGTCCAAGGGACTCTCAAGAGTCTTCTCCCACACCACAGCTCAAAAGCATTAATTCTTCGGCGCTCAGCCTTCTTCACAGTCCAACTCTCACATCCATACATGACCACAGGAAAAACCATAGCCTTGACTAGTCGGACCTTAGTTAGCAAAGTAATGTCTCTGCTTTTGAATATGCTATCTAGGTTGATCATAACTTTTCTTCCAAGGAGTAAGCATCTTTTAATTTCATGGCTGCAGTCACCATCTGCAGTGATTTTGGAGCCCAAAAAAATAAAGTCTGACACTGTTTCTACTGTTTCCCCATCTATTTCCCATGAAGTGATGGGACCGGATGCCATGATCTTCGTTTTCTGAACGTTGAGTTTTAAGCCAACTTTTTCACTCTCCTCTTTCACTTTCATCAAGAGGCTTTTTAGTTCCTCTTCACTTAGGTCATACCTGATTGGTCTAGCGGTTTTCCCTACTTTCTTCAATTTAAGTCGGAATTTGGTAATAAGGAGTTCATGATCTGAGCCACAGTCAGCTCCTTGTCAATTATTCTTGATTTCAAGAGAAAATAACATAAAAGGATCCCATCATGTTAATAAAGCAGTTGAATATACATATAAAGAGATGGAAGGAAATTTTGAGATATTAGAGTATGTATGAAATAAATGTTTACTCTAAAAAACATCTGAAAATTCAGACTTATGTGAAAAAGATGCATAATCTTACCACTTAAGGACACTATCATTAACACTGTAGTGCATTTCCTCCCTGTCTGCCTGTGTGAGTCCATTTAATATTTTTAAAATCAAAATTGGGTATTGTATTCATTTTTATTTTAAATTGTATCTTCATGCAACATACCATGTTGTTAAGTAATCTCCCAAAACCCTGATGTTAACATCATTGTAAAAATTCATTTAAAAAATATTTAGCACCTGCCAGGTATTGGACAAAGTACAACAATGCATTAACTATGTAATCTTCAGGAGAGCCCAAGACAACAGTATCATTACTATTATCTTTGTTTGTTGTTTTTTTAACAAATGGGGAAACTGAGCTCAAGAGAAGTTAAATAACTTGCTCAAAGCTAATAAATGATGGGCTGGGACTTAAAATGATTTGGTTCTAACCTCAATGCTAGTATTCTTAATTATTATGGTCGACCACCTCTACATGATGAATGTAAATGATCCCAATAAAAATGTCACAAGTTTTATTTACTTCTTTATTTTTACTTGTCAGAAAATCAATTAACTTCCTTCAGAAGCCTTCTTGAATAAATCACTGTGATAGCTGTATGAATTGCATCTCCCCTCAGAGAGCAAATATTGCTCTCTACACAAGATTTTCTGTTTTCTTTTTGGAGCTCTGAATTTTAAAAGGCAGTACTGTGCATTTGTCTGTGTTTGGAGAACACTATAAGCCTACGTTAGAGCTGTATGAAAGTCTGGAGAGCATTATATCTGCTTCTCTTTTTGTAGTAATGTTGTATGAGTCATACAGTGAAGCCATAATTACTGTTGCTCTGTCTCTTGGCACTTACTGTAGGTTATTCTGTTTCTTCTCTCATTATGTGGAAGTCGTGATGCCTTTCTTGTTTGTAAGCTCCTTCAGTGTATTGTCACTTCTTGCATGTTCAGAGTCTAGCACATCACCTTGCAAAACAATTTCTCAACACTTGTTTGCAATATACACGATGCTGATTATGGTCTATGGATTAATACTTACATTCTAAATATGTGCATACTCAGTCACTCAGTCGTTTCCAACTTTTTGTGACCACATGGACTGTAACCTGCCAGGCTCTTCTGTCCATGGAATTTTCCAGGCAAAAATACTGGAGTGGGTTGCCATCTCCTACTCCATGGGAGCTTCCGGACCCAGAGGTCGAGCATGAGTCTCCTGAGTCTTCTGTATTGGCAGGTGGATGTGTTGCCACTGTTCCACCTTGCCATTCTTGTCCAGTCACTCAGTCACGGCCGACTCTTTGCGACCCCATGGACTGCGGCACGCCAGACTCCTCTGTCCTTCACTGTCTCCCAGAGTTTGCTCAAACTCATCTCCATTGAGTCAGTGATGCCATGCAGCTATATCATCCTCTGTCACCCTCTCCTCCTCCTGCCCTCTTTCCCAGCATCAGGAAATGAGTTCCAATGAGTTGGGTCTTGGCATATTGGAGCATCGGTCCTTCCAATTAATATTCCGGGTTGATTTCCTTTAGGATTAGCTGGTTTGATATCCTTGCAGTCCAAGGGACTCTCAAGAGTCTTCTCCAGCTCCGCAATTTGAAAGCATCAATTCTTTAATGCTCAGCCTTCTTTATGGCGCAATTCTCACATCCGTACGTGACTGGAGAAACTATAGCTTTGACTAGATGAACCTTTGTTGGCAAAGTAATGTCTCTGATTTTTAATATGCTGTCTAGGTTTGTCATAGCTTTTCTTTCAAGGAGCGAGTGTCTTAATTTCATGGCTACAGTTACTGTTTCAGTGATTTTGGAGCCTAAAAAAATAAAATATGCCATTTTTTTCATTTTTTCCTTATTTGCTGTGAAGTGATGGGACCAGATGCCATGGTCTTAGTTTGCTGAATGTTGAGTTTTAAGCCAGCTTTTTCACTCTTCTCTTTCACCTTCATCAAGAGGCTCACTAGTTCCTCTTCACTTTCTGCCATAAGTGTGGTATCATCTGCATATCTGAGGTTATTGATATTTCTCCTGGCAATCTTAATTCCAGCTTGGAATTCATCCAGCCCAGCATTTTGCATAATGTACTCTGCATAGAAATTAAATAAGCAGGGTGGCAATATACAGCCTTGTCATACTCCTTTCCCAGTTTTGCCAGATGATTGTTCCATGTTAGGTTCCAACCATTGCTTCCTGAGATGGATATAGGTTTTTCAGGAGGCAGGTGAGGTGGTCTGGTGTTTCCACCTCTTTAAAAATTTTCCACAGTTTGTTATGGTCCACACAGTTAAAGGCTCTAGTGTAGTCAATGAAGCAAAAGTAGATGTTATTCTGAAATTTGCTTGCTTTTTCTATGATCCAGTGTATGTTTGCAATTTGATCTCTGGTTCCTCTGCCTTTTCTAAATCCAGCTTGTGTATCTGGAAGCTCTGGGTTCACATACTGTGGAAGCCTAGCTTGAAGCGTTTTGAGCATAACCTTGCTAGCATGTGAAATGAGCGCAATTGTACAGTAGTTTGAACATTCTTTGGTGTTGCCTTTCTTTGGGCACCTGAGAAGCCCTAAATATTTAAATGCTTCAATGAATTACCTTCATAGATGATTTTATTTCTGTGGCACAGACAATGCTAAGTGGTGACAGACTGGTGTACTTACATTCTCAGCACACGGAGAAGTGACCTGGTCATGTCTCCTTTCCAGTTTAGTGGGACCATGTCTGCGTAACTTAGTTCTGGGAACAAGAATGTGGGCAGAAGTAATGTGTGCGCTTCCAGGCATGGTCCCCACCGCCTGCAGCCTCCTTTGTGGCCTGACCTCTCTTTCTGCCTCTGGGTCTCCCTCTGTCGCTCTTTGTCTGTCTGTGTGTCTGTCTCTCTCTCAGATCCACACACACACAGCTTCATGGAAGACAGAACTGGTAGATGCATAGGGCTGTGGATCTCCATATGGAAGGCTGCCGACTGGATACCAAATCTGACTGTGATGCGTGTGAGTTGTTGAGATTCAGGGGTTGTTTCCAGCGCTTCATGTCCAACTGTGTTTGTCATGTACTGTTTCACATGCACTTTGGGCACCAGGCCCTTCTGTCCTCTACAATCATGTTTCTCTTCCATTTACTCCCACTATTTCTTCAACCTGAAATTCCCTCCTCCTATATCTGTGCCTTTTAAAACCCTACCTGTGACTCAGCTCAAACGTCCTTTGCGTGAAGCTTTATTTCCTATCACAGACGAACTAAGTTTGCTCTGCTCTAAACTGTTACTGAACTTCATTTTCTTGTTGTATTTTCATCATCGGGTGTGGTTGCCATTGTGTCCCTGGTGTTGGCCCAGTGCTGGCGTTGGTGAGCACTCAGTCATGCTTGTCAAGCAGTGACTGAGTGAAAGAGCCCGTGGCAGATGAGTGCCTGACACTCTTCTACAGATTCGATTAAGCTCTTTGCTTGTAGGATCACATATAATTTATTTCTGTATTTCCCAGCAGCAAACACAGAATGTGGCACCTGGGAGGCAATTAAAATATACTTGTGGCAGCATGCTCACAGAACATGCTGAACTTTTTTTCTTTTGAAAATTTTAAATTGGAGTATAGTTGATTTACATGGCGTATGGCAGGGTCACTTTGCTGTACACCTGAAATTAGCAAAGTATGCTGAATTTAAAAGGGTCCCAAGCTCACCAAGTTCTTCCGGATAGCCTGATTTACCAGTATTTCATGAGAAAACAAAACACCTTAAAAGGTGCAAAAAAAAAAAAAAAAAAGGCTGTGGAATGGCTAAAGTGCTATCAGTGGCAGTGGAGAGAAGTGCATTTCTTTTTCCTTAGAATAGGTGTTCATCAGGGTTTTATAATTCTTTGAATATTTAATAACACTCCCAGATGGGAAATTCATCATTAAACTTGACCTGAATTCCTTTTGTTGCAATTTCAAGTCTTCCATGATTCTTAGTTACCCCACAGTCAGAGCACTTTGAAGCAGGAAGAGGTTCCGTTCTCATAAGCTATTTCTGTCTGGCTGATGTATTTACAGAAGAGATGGTAATGATTCATCTGCTCTGAATCAATACTTTACTGTTTCAGGAAAGACAGAGTTTTGAGAGTCCTCTACCATGTATTACTTTTCGCTTGTGGCTTCTGCAATTTGTCACAAATTCATGCTTACGTGGAGGTGGAAAATTGGACCCTCATAATCTGGGGAGAAAGTAATGGTGTAGCAAGAAGGCTCAGGAATTAGTACTATCCCAGTGATAAAATCAGGGAGTGTGTCGCATGTGAATAAGTAAGTGGTGAAAATTACATGGAATTAATTATTAAGAATATGGCCATTATCCAAAATATAAACACAATCTGATTTCAGAAAATATAGCTAACCGCTGAAAATGCCTACCATAATTGTTTTTGTACTAAACAGCCCCAAGTTATGCCCTGAAATGTAATAAAATATATTTATTGCCAGATATCAAAAGGGCAGCAAAATACACTTTTACATTTTAATTGTAAGATCCAACTATGTTTTGGTAAAAAATTAAACAATAAGTAAGATGTATAGATTTTTTTATATTGGCTCTTTTCACGGCCTCTTTCCCACCCCAGATGGACTGTCCTTCCCAGAAATCACTTTTGTTAAGGGTGTGTGTAATGTCTTTAGAAAAGAGAAAGTCATGTCTGACTCTTTGCAACCGGAATTCTCTAGGCAAGAATACTGGAGTGGGTTGCTAATTCCTTCTCTAGGGGAATCTTCCCAACCCAGGAATTGAACCTGAGTCTCCTAAATTTCAGGCAGATTTTTACTATCTGAGCCAATGTCTCTAGACTTCTATGCAATTGCCAATAAGTTTTTGCCTGTACAAATATGATGGAGAGCAGTTTTTACATAGATATTATCTTACTGCATATATTATTCTACAACTTTTTATTATTCAACCATTATATTTTGAAAACACATGTCCGTACAGATAGATTTGCCCCATTCTTAACTGCTGTTGCAACAGCCATCATGTGGATTTACTACATTTCATTTAACCATGTCTCCAAGGATAGAGATTTAAATTTACTCAATATTTATTATTATGAATTGCTATAAAGAAAATCACTGCCTATGTCCTTATAGGCACATATATGAGTATTCTTACAGATTGGAACGTGCCAGGTAAATACAATATCTGTATCAAAGGATATTTATCAGTTCAGTTCAGTTCATTCTCTCAGTCATGTCTGACTTTTTATGACCCCATGGATTGCAGCATGCTAGGCTTCTCTGTCAATTACCAGTTCCTGGAGCTTCCTCAAACTCATGTCCATTGAGTAGGCAATGCCATCCAACTATCTCATCCTCTATCATCCCCTTCTGCCTTCAATCTTTTCCAGCATCAAGGTCTTTTCCAGTGAATCAGTTCTTTGCATCAGGTGGCCAAAGTATTGGAGTTTGTTTATTTATATATAAATATTTATATTATTTTATATAAATATTTTACATATTATATAATTATAAATTTACTTCCCTGGTGGCTCAGATGGTAAAGCGTCTGCCTGCAATGCAGGAGACCTGGGTTTGATTCCTGGGTCGGGAAGATCCCCTGGAGAAGGAAATGGCAATCCACTCCAGCACTGTTGCCTGGAAAATCCCATGGAGGGAGGATCCTGATAGGCAACAGTCCATGGGGTTGCAAAGAGTCAGACACGACTGAGTGACTTCACTTAGACACTTATGTAAGTACTTATATTATTTTATTATCTTATTATATATAAATATATATTTATATTAGTTCAGTCACTCAGTCATGTCTGACTCTTTGCGACCCTGTGGACTGCAGCATGCTAGGCCTCCCTGTCCATCACCAACTCCTGGAGCTTACTCAGACTCATGTCCATCAAGTCAGTGATGCCATCCAGCCATCTCATCCTCAGTCATCCCCTTCTTCTCCTGCCTTCAATCTTTCCCAGCATCAGGGTCTTTTCAAATGAGTCAGTTCTTCACATCAGGTGGCCAAAGTATTGGAGCTTCAGCTTCGACATCAGTCCTTCCAATGAATATTCAGGACTGATTTCCTTTAGGATGGACTGGTTTGATCTCCTTCCAGCCCAAAGGACTCTCAAGAGTCTTCTCCAATATCACAGTTCAAAAGCATTATATTTATATTATATATGGATATTTATAGTGCATTTAAAAATTCCATGGTTGTTCCTCAATAACCTTCCACAAGAACTACACTTCTTTATTGTCCCATCTCCAGAATGAGCATATCAATTCTGGATGTGAAACGTCATTTTGTTGAGAATACCTCAGTTTAAAAAAATCCAGATCTTGATATAAGTGTGATTCCCCCTCGTGGCTTCTGGGGTGGAAGAAGAGTAGGAGAGTGTGCTGGAGACTGGGACTTGTGCAGTAGACAGCAGAGACGGTGATGATGCTGGGGCTGTGAGTAAGATGGCAGTGGTGGAAGATATTTGGGAGGGAACAGGGGCAGAACCTGTGACTGAGGAGGAGACTAGAGGTGAAGGGAAGGGAGTGTTCTAACGACACTCAGGTTTCTGGTCTGGGTGACTGGGTGGAGACCAGAGCCACTGGCTGAGTTGGGAACCTGGAGGCCAGAGCAGGTTTGGGATCTAGTGATGAATTTGGCTTTGGACATGTCTGCAAGGTCTCAAGTGTCTAGGTCATTCTCCTCATTTTCTAGCTGAAACAGGGGCAATATTGAGGAAACTTGTGACCCACTGTACACGGTAAGGCACTCGTAGCCCCAGAGAGACTTTCTTCCCTGCTTCCTCACTGTTATTCCAAAGGTCTGCTGCTGCTGCTGCTAAGTCACTTCAGTCGTGTCCAACTCTGTGAGAACCCAGAGACGACAGCCCACCAGGCTCCCCCGTCCCTGGGATTTTCCAGGCAAGAACACTGGAGTGGGTTTCCATTTCCTTCTCCAGTGCATGAAAGTGAAGTCGCTCAGTCGTGTCCGAGTTGCAGCTCCGTCCATGGGATTTTCCAGGCAAGAGTACTGGAGTGGGGTGCCATTGCCTTCTCCGGTTCCAAAGGTCTAATGTATGACAAATATTTTCTACCAGTCAGGGCAAGTCTTTTTAATTTCGTTTGTGTCTCTGTTTTTCATGTAACAGCTTTAAAATTTTAGGTAGTCAAACCTATCAATTTATCATACAGGGGCCTCTGGAGTTTGTATTTTGCTTATGAAATCTTTCCTCTTCTAATGATTATAAAAACATTGGCCTATGTTTTCTTTTTTAAAATACTTATTTATTTATTTGACTGCCCTAGGTCATAGTCGCGGCATGTGAGATCTAGTTCCCTGACCAGGGATGGAAACCAGGCCCCTGGCACTGGGAGCACAGCGTCTTAGCCACTGGACCGCCAGGGAACTTTCTAGCCTATATTTTCTTATAACACCTTTGTAATTTGTTAGTGTTATGGTTCAAGATAAGGATCATGGGTAACAATAGAATACCTTACTCAAAGATCGTTCCACTCTCTTCCAGATTTCAGTTTCACTAGGACTTTTTGATGAGAGTCTGGTTCCATCAGTAGGAGATACTTATGAGAGACTTGTATTTGAACTGAGTTGTTTAGAGAGAAAAGAAGGACGTGGGGTATTCATCCGGCAGACTTGGATCTTGTCAGCACCAGCAAGTTCTAAAGTCAACGTCTATGGTGGCTGCTTCTCATTAGGCAGATGGATTCCTGTGTTGGCAGCTTCCTGAGACGGCAGAGGGTGGTGGTTCTGACGCGGCAGCTGTGGTAGCAGCTCCCGATTCTGCAGCTGCCTCCTGTGCGTGCATCAGGGGCCTTAACTGTTTCATTCTGGGAGCTGGTTTTGATAATCATTCCTGGAAATTCAGCCTGGAATCTTTTTCTTCATTTATTTACTAAAACAATGTTGTGAACTCCACATACCCCTTAATAAATTCCTTTTATCTTAAGCTAGTTTGAGTGGATTTTATTACCTACACCTTGGAGAAGGCAATGGCACCCCACTCCAGTACTCTTGCCTGGAGAATCCCATGGACGGAGGAGCCTGGAAGGCTATAGTCCATGGGGTCGCTGAGGGTCGGATACGACTGAGCGACTTCACTTCCACTTTTCACTTTCATGCATTGCAGAAGGAAATGGCAACCCACTCCAGTGTTCTTGCCTGGAGAATCCCAGGGACGGGGGAGCCTGGTGGGCTGCCGTCTATGGGGTCGCACAGAGTCGGACACGACTGAAGTGACTTAGCAGCAGCAGCAGCAGCAAGGGTCTTAACGAAAACAGAATCCAACACTGTTTTTCATCTAAATCTGTCCATAATTATATTTTGAGTCAGTTTCTTCATTTTTTTCCGTTATCTCCTTATTTACTTCTATACCCAGTATAATTATAATTACTGTAGTTTTCTGTTATGTTTTAATATAAGTGGGGATGTCCCTTTTCATTGATTAGTTTGCTGAAATTTCCTTGATTGTTAATGCACACTTTCTTTTTCCAAGGAACTTTAGAATTAATTGGTTGAGTTGTATAAAAATAGGCTTCCCAGGTGCCTCAGTGGTAAAGAATCCACCTTAATGCAGGAGCTGCAGAAGACATGGGTGCAGTGCCTGGGTCTGGAAGATCCCCTGGAGGAAGGCATAGCAACCTACTCCAGTATTCTTGCCTGGAGAATCCTATGGACAGGAGCTTGGTGGGCTATAGTCCATGGGGCTGCAAAGAGTCGGACACAACTGAAGCAGCCTAGGATGCATGAACACATAAAAATATATCATTAGTGTATGGTTTCATCTGAATTTAACTTGCATATTAATTTGAGAATGTGCTTTAAAATAGCAGTTTTCAAATTTTTGGTTTCTAGATCCCTTCATACTCTTATTAAAAAATTATAGGACTTCAGGGAGCTTTTGTCATATGGAATATATGTATCAATATTTGACATATTAGAAATGGAGACTGGTAGTTTAGAAATATTTATTAATTCATTAAAAGTAACCATAATGCACATTATATTTAAATCTCTATACCATCCGTGCATGCGGGCTAAGTTGCTTCAGTTGTGTCCAACTCTTTGGACCTATGGACTGTAGCTCACCAGGCTCCTCTGTCCATGGGCTTCTCCAGGCAAGAGTATTGGAGTGGGTTACCATACCCTCCTCCAGGGGATTTTCCCAACTCAGGGATCGAACCCACGTCTCCTACAGCTCTTGCATTGCAGGTGGATTCTTTTACCGCTGAGCCACCAGGGAAACCCACATATACCATATGCATTATGAAGAATAACTTTGTTTTCTAAAACAAAAGAATAGTGAAAGGGAAGACCTTACAGTTTTGCAAATCTCTGTGATATTTGGCTAATAAAAGAGAACTAGATCCTAATCTGCTTCTCTGTTCTGTCAGTTGTGATATGCTCTTTTGATTGAAGCATAGGAAAACAAATTTAGCCTCACACATATATGTAGTTAGAAAAGGAAAGGGTATTTGAATAACTTGCTCAGATAAGTGTGGATGTTTTTGTTTGATACTACATCACAACCTGATAATTAGTGAGTTCATAGAGGTTAGTAAAACTGTGGAATCTGAAATCTTATCAATGAAATTTTTGTACTCTGGTTTATTAAAATCTCTTGATCTGTCTTGAAACTTAAATAGATCTTTTACCCATTCATTTTGTAACATGATGCATTGGCTATTTGGCAAATACTTGTTTATGCTGATTTTGCAAATATTAGCACATTTCATTATACAAAATTGTAAAGTTCTTTTCATTAATATAACCACTGAGCTCATCAAAAGAGTTGTCAACTGGTGGAAAGCTGACAAGCTTACTATGGTGAATACAAGTTTTTCAGAATTCTAATTTTCATTTAAAAGCTTAAATTTTAAGCTTAATAATTAATAAACATTGTCAGTTGTTTTCTTTGAACCTACATGCCCACTTCACTCCACTTTAAAATGTTTGTTATAGTTTTCCTGTCATTTGTTCTTTCAAGTAAAAATGGTGTTCCATGAAAAAAGTAGATTGAGTTTTATTTTTTTTAATTGCCAAACTTCAAGTTAATAGTTTTTGGCTTTTAGAGTTGAGGATAAGGAATGTGGACCCAAACTACATTTCCTTCATTACTGATACCTACATTTCTTAGTTCACACTTTGGAGATTGTTTTGATAGACTGAATAATCAGTTTATTTTACAAATATATATTTACTGACCTCTGCTGTGTGCCAGACGTTATTGTTCCTGGTCCCAAGTATAACACAGCCAAATTGTGAATCTTATATGTTCATGAGGTGAGACAGATTATAGTTGACCCTTGAAGTCAGAGTTGGAGGTGCTGACCCTCCAAATATTGGAAAATCCTTGTCAGACTTTACTGTCTGCCCTCCATATCCATGGTTCTGTATCGGGGGATTCAACCAGGGATGGTATCGTAGTGTAGTATGGATTTAGTGAAGAAAAAAATCTGAGTCTCAGCAGACCCTCATAGTTCAAACCCATGTTATTTAAAGGTCAACTGTATAAACATTTAAACAGATAAATAGAATCCTCAGTAGTGTAACAGTTATCAGGAGGGGAACTTCCCCGGTGGTCGAGTGGTTAAGAATCTGCCCACTGTTAGGTAAAAAGATGACCAGGACACCAAAAAAGCGTCTAACAGGCTTTTTAATGGCAAAGCGCTACCGGGCGGGGTTCCTGGACCCAAACGAGGCAGGTTGAGGAAGTCCGCCCGGACCGTGTTAGAAGCGGCTTATATACCTTCATTGCGAGGGATGGTCAGGTTAACAGATGGGGGTTTGGATAGGTCGCCAGGCCGAGGCGTTGAGGGCTGATAGGTCCTTCTACGTGGCTGGGGTGGGGCAGCTTTAGCTGGCGAAGTGTGCTGTCATTGGTCCCCGGGATCTGGGAGGCCCCTTCCCTTAGGGACTTCCCCCTCCGGCGGGGAGACAAGGGGCGGCCCATCATGGCCCCAGGGTCCGGCCTTACACCCACCAGTGCAGAGGACACAGGTTCGATCCCTAGTCTGGGATGATCCCACGTGGCTCAGAGTAACTAAGCCCATGCGCCACAACTGCGGAGCACACGCTCCAGAGCCTGCACTCCAGAGCAAGGGGGCCACCACAAGGGGAAGCCCACGCACTGCAGTGAAGAGTAGCCCCATTCACTGCAACTAGAGAAAGCCCGCCCTTAACCGCAAAAAGACCCAGCACAGCCAAAAATTAAAACAAAAATAATTAAGCAATAAAAGCTATCAGGTGAAATAAAGCAGGATAGAAAATGGCAGACATAGAAAATGACAGAGGTGTGATCAGGGGCCAGGGGTGAAGTGGGAGAGGAGCTGAGGAGGGTGAGCAGCAGAGCTGATGGAGTAGGGGGGTCAGGGGAGGGCAGCTTGGCCTTTTGACCAGAGTGCTGTGTGAAGTAGGGCAACAGACAATGTGAGTATCTGAGGGAAAACCTTTCTGGACAGAATGAGAAGCAAGCAGTCTGGGAATAGGAATATTCCAGCATGGTGTGGGGGTGTGGGGCGTAAGAAGCCAGAGCGGCCCCAGCAGAAAGAGCAAGGAAGAGAGTGGAAGGAGAGTCTGCAGCCAGATGCCATCCCATAAGGACTTGGAATCTTATTCCCAGCAGATGGCGTACCTTCTGTGAGGGTGCTGACCAAGGAGGGGTGGGATCACGAGGCTTATGCTTGACTGAGTTGAAAGGGACAAGTATAATAGGTCCTAGAGTCTGATGATCAATATCTGCTCCAGCCTCTTTCTAGAGGGCCTCTTGGTCCTGGAGACACCAGAAAAATAAAACCCACATTGCCGGGTTCCTGTCTAGTGGGAGTTCTGGAGGTGATGTAGGTTCCACCAAACAAATGCAGTCACATGAGATTTAATAGGGTTGAGGCCGTGAGATGGCTGATTCCTCTGTTTTCTGCTGGCTGGTCTCATTGCCAGGAGAAGCAGCTTCTGATCATGCTGGCTTTCTGTTTGTGGTGAGGCTGTATGGTTTGGGGTGTGTCGCCTTACCAGTCGAGTGATTATAGCAGTGGCGGTAGCTCTCTTGGTGGCCTGGTTCTACCATATGGATCATCAAAGTTTTGATTGCGACTCAAGCTGGTGTTTGTTTCTGTAGCCTTTTTACTGCTTCTCTTGAAACAGCTTCTAGTCAGTTCCTTTCTGCATTATAAGCAAGATGAGATTCTAGCCTATGCCTCAGGAGAGGAAGCTACGGTGGAGTCTGGGAGGCTAATTAGGGGGCTTCTGCAGAACCAGGGTGGGGGATGCTCGGTCTTCTGTGGTTTGGACCATGTTCACACACAGGGCTGTGTGAACACAGTATTAGGACGCAGTCTTGTCTCTTGTTTTGATGCCTGGTGGTCACAGCATGGCCTTGTTTAAGGGGGATTTTCTGTGAAATTGTTTATGTTTAAGGGGAGTTCAGCAGTGGGTGCAGGCAACACCAAGGTCTGACCGTTAGCATCAGGCTAGCTCCAGGCTCTTGGCTGCCATTCTCCTTCTCAGAGGAAACCAGAAGAGTGTGGCATTATCAAAGCCAGGATATCAAGATGACTCAAGAAGGGAAAAATGATCAGTTGTTTAAAACCCTGCCACAAAGTCTGGTGAGATGGAACTGAGATGGTCCTATTGGACTTTATAATATTGAGTTTTTGGAGACCGTGACAAAAATGTGGAAAGTTAATTGGATTAAAACTTTCTAGAAAAAAATTTGAGTTCTAGTTTTAGCTATTTTGTTTTTTTTAAAAAAGCAAAACTGACAAATTCTCTGGAGGTCCAGGGGTCAGAGGACTTCCCAGATGGCACTAGTGGTAAAGAACCTGCCTGCCAGTCCAGGAGATACCACAGACTTGGATACAATCCCTGGGTTGGGAAGATCCCCTGGAGGAGGGAATGGCAGCCCACTCCAGTATTCTTGCCTGGAGATTCCCATGGATAGAGGAGTCTGGTAGGCTGTGGTCCATAGGGTTGCAAAGAGTCAGACACAACTGAAGCAACTTGGCATGCATGCCGGTGGTTAGGATTCAGATTCAATCTCTGGTTAGGGAACTAAGATCAGATCCCACAAACCATGGTGTGGTGGGGAGAACCTACCAATTTGACTTTGGGAAAGTCAGTTTGCTTTTCTGAATCTAAGCTTTCTATTTGTAGGAGATGAGGTTGACCTTGATGCTTCCTAAACCTTGTGGGGAGACAGCATGGGATAGACTTTTATTTTCTTGGGTTCCAAAATCACTGCAGATGGTGACTGCAGCCATGAAATTAAAAGACACTTGCTCTTTGGAAGAAAAACTATGACCAACCTAGACAGCATATTAAAAAGCAGAGACATTACTGACAAAGGTCCGTCTAGTCAAAGCTATGATTTTTCCAGTAGTCATGTATGGATTTGAGAGTTGGACTATGAAGAAAGCAGAGCACCGAAGAATTGATGCTTTTGAACTGCATTGTTGGAGAAGACTCTTGAGCATCCCTTGGACTGCAAGGAGATCCAACCAGTCAATCCTGAAAGAAATCAGTCCTGAATATTCATTGGAAGGACTGATGTTGAAGCTGAAGCTCCAATACTTTGGCCACTTGATGGGAAGAACTGACTCATTTGAAAAGACCCTGATGGTGGGAAATATTGAAGGCAGGAGGAGAAGGGGATGACAGAAGATGAGATGGTTGGATGGCATCAGCAACTTGATGGACATGAGTTTGAGAAAGCTCTGGGTGTTGGTGATGGACACAGGAATCTGTAGTGGGTGCAGTCCATGGGGTCGCAAAGAGTCAGACACGACTGAATGACTAAACTGAATGAATTGAAGTCAGGTCTGACTCTTTGTGACCACGTGGAGTGTAACCTGCCCGGCTCATCTGTGCATGGGATTTCCCAGGCAAGAATGCTGGAATGGGTTGCTATTTCCTCTCCAGGGGATCTTCTGGACCCAGGGATCAACACTGAGTCTCCTGCACTGGCAGGCGGGTTCTTTACCACTGATTCACCAGGGAAGCCAGACACAGTACCAAATCCTGGTTCCACTTCCTAGCTATTGTATTTTAAGGCTGCCATTCAAACTCTTGGAGTCTCAATTGCCCCAAGTCTGTGTATTTCACAAGCTGCTGCTTCCCACACCTCTGGCCCTGGCAACCTCTGTTCTCAGTCCATGCCCTTTTTGAAGTAAGACTTAATGTTCCTCCACTGTTGATTTTGTTAGAATATGGGAGATTTTTTGGAAGGAAGAGTGGAAATGGTTTATAGTGCAAATATTTAGCAAGAAAAAAAACTTTAATTCTATAAAACACTTTTTTCCCTCCTGATGTCCCTCCTTCCTGGCCTACTCTTGGCTTCCTTCCCTTCATCCTTGGATGTTGTCTTATGCAGCCTCTTCTTTCTCTTTTTCTGTTTATCTTCTCTATTTTTCTCTGCTTTTCTTAAGCAGAGGCATTTGATACCAAAATCTCCAAGTTATACAATTCTTCTACTCTCTCAAGATCAGCACACATTGGGCTTTTAGGTAATCAGAGCTTACATGAAGTAACCCTTAACAGATTTGAAAAATCAAAAGCATTTAGCTTGTATCACGTAACAAGTTAGTAAGACTGTCTCTACCTTTATGGGTGTTTGGAGGATTAAATGAGATCTAAAATGTGATGTGTCTAGCTTAGTGTTTGACCCATAATATGTGATCAGTAAAAACAAGTTCTTAGGCTTCCCTACTCCCAGATCTCAATTATTGTGATTTACGATTTTATCTGTTTTATGTTTCAAGAATAATCATGGAAAACACCTAATGACAATTGGAGAGCATTCCCAGATACAGAGTCCTGCTCATCCCAGTGTTCTTTGCCCTTTCAGCACAGTTGATAAGGACTCACCAGTGGGTTGTTCTGATCCCTTATAATGGTTGCCTTGGGAGCCAGACATAAGGGAATACCAGTGGATCAAAGTATGATAAAGACAATGTAAAAGACTCTTGGGGTATATTTTCATTTCCATCTCCCTGTTCTTATCTGTCAGTTCCTACCCGGTAGCTAAAAGATTGGAAAGCTTAAACTTAATGTTCTAGCTTAAATTCAATGTTCCAGAAACCTTCCAACCTGACAGCAGTAAAATATTTAAGTCTGTTAGTCGTATGGTTCCAGGAATTTCACGGAGATGCTTTCGTCAGATGATTCCCAGCAAGGACATATTAAGATGCATTTATCTCATTCGTCTGTGAAGACCTTGAACTGAAAACAGACCATTGGAGGGATTTTGCCATAGAATCAGGTCCTTCTTTCAAGTCCTCATCACCTGGCTCTTAGTTTATGACATTTGAAGCGCTAACTTGCCAACAGAGATGAAAGCTAACTATTGATTCAAGATATTGACAGTACTCGGTTGGACTCCTGCGTATAACCCAGACACTGGAATGGATTTTTAAATTAACCTCGCTGCCCAGTCTTCTCTTCAGCCCCCAGATCTGGGAAAACACTCTATTAACCATCAAATGCTGAGATAATATTTAAAAGCTGCATCTCCCTGTTACCCAGTAACCCCAGATATCATTCCTTTCCTTGCACCTCAGATCTGTCTCCCACCTTGGAGATGCAGGCATCTGCCATATGCATTTTTCTCTCCCCAGGATGCAGTGTAATGCCTTATACATGGTAGAAAGAACTCAACAATTATTGAAGCCTGAAGAAAAACTGAGTACTTATGATCCACAATTCGGAGTCCTGAAGTGGTTTATAATTTCTGAATAAGATCCTTGCATTTAGGTCTTATCATCTCAGGAAGCAAGCTGAAGCTCTTTATGTAAGAATGCTCGGACCGCCCCTCCCTCGCACCACCACACACAACATCCTCTGTTTTCTCACAGGAAAACAGTGTGTCCTCAGAGACTGCTTCACTAAATCAAAAACATGGTCCTACCTCCAGAGCCATGTAGCCCAGTTCCTAAATATCACCTTTCCAAATTTAAAATGCTTCTGTCTGAGTCCAGGGTCACAGGTTTGGGACCAAGGGACATGGTCTACTGATGTTTTCTCAGTAAGGAAATTGTCACCAGACTTTTTGGACCATCGTTCAAACTCCACATTTATGAAGAGGCCCACCAGGAAGCATCTATGTGCAGGCCCTAGAATCAGGATAGTAAAGGGATGTAAAATTTCTGGGATTTTACTCTGCAAACCACTTGCATTACAGGGCTGGACTGAGGGATTAGGGCTTCCCTAGTGACTCAGACGGTAAAGCGTCTGTCTGCAATGCAGAAGACCAGGGTTCGATCCCTGGGTTGGGAAGATCCCCTGGAAAAGGAAATGGCAGCCCACTCCAGTATTCTTGCCTGGAAAATCCCATGGACCGCAGAGCCTGGTAGGTTACGGTCCATGGGGTCGCAAGGAGTCGGACACGACTGAGTGATTTCACTTTCACTAATTTTAGCTACTGGCTTCCCTGATAGCTCAGTTGGTAAAGAATCTGCTGGCAATGCAGGAGACACTAGTATGATTCCTGGGTCGGGAATATCTGCTGGAGAAGGGCTAGGCTACCCACTCCAGTATTCCTGGGCTTCCCTGTGGCTCAGCTGGTAAAGAATCTGCCTGCAATGTGGGAGACCTGGGTTTGATCCCTGGGTTGGGAAGATCCCCTGGAGAAGGGAAAGGCTACCCACTCCAGTATTCTAGCCTGGAGAATTCCATGGACTATACAGTCCATGGGGTCGCTCAGAATCGGACATGACCCAGTGACTTTCACTAATTTTAGCTTTACATAAACCAGTAGTTAATATGGCTAGGAAATCCTCCAATTGAGCTGAGCTTTTTCTTTGTTTTCTTTCTCTTTTCATCTTCTCCTTCCTCCCTCCCTTCTTTCCTTGTCTGTAGAAAGGAATAAACGAAACCATATTGCTATGTTGTGTTGGGAGCTGTATACATTCAGCTGGGTCATGACCTTTTTGTTATTTTGATGCAATTATTTCATTAGCAAATGACATATTATTCCTGGTTGATCCTCTGATCAAGATTTGTATTAAATCGATAGATGAAATTAAATCAAGGTAAACTGAATAGATTTGTAATCCTTTAAATGCAATCATTCATTTCTAAATCGAATTCCAGTGACAGGCCTAGGCTTGAATCATCTTCCTTCTCTGATAGGGAAGTTTTGTACTAGGCAGGACCCACCTCTGGACAAAGAGGACATAGTAGTGCTTTCAGGCTTTGACTTCAGGAGAACAGACTCAATGAATGCAGAATAGCTCTCTACAGAGTGCATAAGCAGTGAGAATTAAAGAGATGGTGGAGGGCATTTAGAAGAGTCTTTCCTTCCTTTTCCCACACACTCTATAAATGGATAGGCACATATACCGTGGTAGAGTCCCCAGCTGGTAAATGAAAAAACTACACACAAATGACCAGTGCCTCTAGGCTAGAAGGAACAGCTCAAAAAGGGTGACCTTAAAGGAAATCAGTCCTTAATGTTCATTGGAAGGACTGATGCTGAAGCTGAAGCTGCAATACTTTGACCCCCTGATGTGAAGAAATGAGTCACTTGCAAAGACCCTGATGCTGGGAAAGATTGAAGGCAGGAGGAGAAGGAGATGACAGAGGATGAGATGGTTGGATGGCATCAGCAATTCGATGGACATGAGTTTGAGCAAGCTCTGGGTGTTGGTGATGGACAGGGAAGCCTGTAGTGCTGTAGTCCATGGGGTCGCAAAGAGTCAAACACGACTGAGTGACTGAGCTGAACTGTGCTTGAGGGGCATGACGTGGGTTGGGCCAGAGAGGCCCACCTCCCAGCCCTAAGATGGAAGGTGTAACTCCACTGTATTAACATGGTCATTTAAAAATTCTAAAAATTTTAGAATAACGTCTAGTTGAGATTCTTTGTAGGAGGAAATTCTGGTTTGCAGGCAAGTCACGTAGTGAAACAAGGTGGTAAGTGACTCTGGAGCATGGCAACAGTAGGTTGGGGAGCAGCAGCGGGTGGAGGATACTGTTTGCACTGTGGGAGGAGGGCCATTCAGCACTTGATGGGAGCCCCTCAGCTCAGGAACCGACCAAAGAGAACTGAATGTCTTCATCTGGAAATCATACTACCTGCCTTGTGACTATGTTTTTTAGGAAGTAAATTCTAAGTTCCAGCAATAATCTTTATTTAGTCAAAGTATTGGCTAATTATTTGTGGTTTTGTTTCCAGATTCCTGCCAACAATTTAATGTTGATTTTTGCCATCTGTCACTTAGCCGTGTGTCTCTCAGATTTGTTTTAACTACATGATTGCTTACTATGTACATATCCAAATCACAAAAATGTTAAACAGGGCAGATCAAAGATGAGACCTGCGTGGTGCTTTGCAACTACTTCTGTAGTTTATAAGCCTTAGAAGTTTGGAGATAAATGGATTTTTCAGAATATCTCATGAAACATGCATGTTGATGAGAAATAGAGACTTGGAAAGTGGGTTGAATGGTTCAAGGACACACAGCTGGTTTTTCATTTATTCAAGAATTGTGTGAGTGTGTGTGGTTGTTGTTTAATCCATTATTACATGAACTCACTTTTAGTGGAAGAGTCCGGATTCTCCCCTGACTCCAAGACCACTACTCTTTTCCACTAATTCTTTTGACAAAGACTCATGAATCATCACTGCTGAATGCAAATATTTATTATGTAACTCTCATCTATCTGCAGGGATCTCAAGGGTTAGTCTATTAAATACGCTGCTAATATTAATGTAAATTTGACTGAGCCTTCTCCTGCCCTAAAAAGTAAATGGTTTTGTGGATTTCACTTGGCGTTGCTCGTATGAAAATTAATAAAGAAAAACTTCAGCACAGCGGAGTCTGGAGGGCAGAAGAGGGAGCTCTCACGCATGTAGATATGCACAAGGCAAGTATGTATTCCAGCAGGAAGTGGCCCACCTTGCCTTTCTAGAAGGAAGTGAGCACTACATTACTACCACCCACAGGAGCAAGAAAGATTTTTCTCCCAGTCTAGCACCAGCTCAGCCACTGAACTTCACACTTCCACTTTCATCCAGTGAACTTTTTGTTTAGACATCCCTTCCCAATTTGCCCTTCTCCTCATGAAATATAGTTTCCTTCCTTTTGCTTTACTGATTTGTACAAGGTTCTCCATAGTAGCACATTGCAGTTCCTTGCTGCTCTCAAGTAAACCTGTTTTGCAGCTAAAATAACTGGCTCTTTTATTGTTTTTAGATTAACTCTTGTGTTTTAGTGAACATGTTTATTCACTCCATCCCCCTTCCTCTTCCATGCTCTTCTATTCACCCAGCTTAGGAAATCTTACCCATTGTGATGACTGCCACATACACATCATCAATTCCTGTCTTTCCTTAAACTTTCAAACTTTTCTCTTCCCATGTACAGCACAGACCTCAAACTCAACATCTTGAAAACCAAACTCATTGTCTCTTCTTTGTCAGTTCCGTTTCTTGTCCTGAACTTAATAGTAGACATTTCTTGTCTACTATTTCCTACTCTGTTCCTCCTCAAGTTATCTTTATACCTCCAAATTCTTTCAGTTTAGATGTTCATTTTATCTTGTTTTGATAGCCAGGATAGCATCTTAACCAGTTTCCAAGTTTCCACACTTCTGATACCCTCTCTGGAGTATTCTTTCTACAATATCCGGCCAGTTTTTTTTTTTTTTTTTTTTCCAAACTGGGCAGCTGTGAAATATTATTTTGCAGTATCCTAAAATATTTTCCATAGAAAAAAGTTGCTTATTGTGGTAGGCAGAATTTTTAAATAGATCTTCAAGATTCCTGGTTCTTCAATCAAATAGTCTTTACTGCTGTGAAGAGATTTTGTAGATGTAATTAAAGGCCCAAATTGATTGACTTTAAAATGGAAATTTTATCCTGGTGGGCCTAAGCTAACCTATGAGCCCCCTGGTCAGAGACAGGAAAACAGAGAAATGTCCCCTGGCTTGCTTCAGTTCAGTTCAGTCACTCAGTCGTGTCGGACTCTGCGACCCCATGGACTGTAGCACACCAGGCTTCCCTGGCTGACTTAGAAGAAAGCAAGCTCTCCCTCCCTTCCCCCATGCTGTGAACTGTGAGTGAGGCAGCAGGGTCCACAGCCAGCAAGGAAATGGCATCAGTTCTGCAACAGCAAAGAGGCAAAGAACTGAAATCTGCCAACAATATTAAAGTTTGGTGGTGGATTCCCCTTTCCTCCCCGACCCAGGCCCCACAAAGCCTCCAGATGAGAATTTAACACTTGGGCAACACATTTATATTAACCTTGTTAAACTTCAGCAGGGAACCTAGCTGTGCCATGTCAGACTTCTGACGCACAGACTATGAGCTAATAAATAGACTTTAATTTTCTAAAACTGAGATATTTTGTTATACAGCAATAGAAAAATAATACACATACTTAATTGTATTTTGGAAATACTATGCTAAACCAAGTTAATCTTCTTTATTTTAAGAATTCTCAAGTGTGGGGAGTACAAATGAGGAGTATGAGATTAACATATACAAACTACCAGACATAAATAAGCAATAAAGATTTAGTGTGTAGCACAGGGAATTATACCCAATAACTTATGATGGAATATAATCTGCAATAAAGATGAGAATTACTATTCAATACACCTAAAATTTACACACTACTGTTCATCAACTATACTTCAATTAAAAAGTTAAAAAATAAAGTACAGGGTACAAATATTCTTGCACATCCTCCTTCAAATGCCAAAAAAAAAAAAGAATTATCAAGTGTATATTATGTTCACTAGAGTTTTTGTGAATCTCTAGGAAAGAGATATGTTGTGATATATTTCCCAAATCATGTTGACTGCAGGCATTGGTGAGAGACATTGTTATACAAACACCAGTTTGGGGAGCTTCTCGCATAATCATTCTATTTCCTATAAAATCTGTGATAGCTTGCTGTCATTTGCCCCCAGATGTTCAAATATCCTAATTTGGTTTTTGGGGACTTGCATGCTGTGATCTCAGCCTCTATTTCCAGTATCATTCCCATCATTTTCCCACATCCAGCTTGGCTCACTCTTGCATACCAAGTCATGATAGTTCAGGGCTCTGACTTTTCATGTGTCTCATTGTTTTGAGACGCACACATCCCTTTTGTGACAGGTCCCTGCCCCCCTTCCTCACAGGCAAGTATGTTTGCTGTGCATTGTAAACTGCCATTGTAACTTTGTGCATAGAGCTCTTAGGTCCCGTGTCATATTACACGACAGTAACAGTTCCCCTCCTCTTACCTGATTGTGAACTACTTGAGAAAAGGGACTGTATTTCATTCATCTCAATCTTCTTCATGATAGAAGTGGACCTTAGGCTTCATCTTCTGAAGTCTCTTGATAGCTTATTCTTTCCTTAGAAAAATTGGGGTGATGTTCAGTTCAGTTCAGTTCAGTTCAATCACTCAGTCGTGTCCGACTCTTTGCAACCCCATGAATCGCAGCATGCCAGGCCTCCCTGTCCATCACCATCTCCCGGAGTTCACTCAGACTCACGTCCATCGAGTCCGTGATGCCATCCAGCCATCTCATCCTCAGTCGTCCCCTTCTTCTCCTGCCCCTAATCCCTCCCAGCATCAGAGTCTTTTCTAATGAGTCAGCTCTTCACAGGAGGTGGCCAAAGTACTGGAGTTTCAGCTTCAGCATCATTCCTTCCAAAGAAATCCCAGGGCTGATCTCCTTCAAAATGGACTGGTTGGATCTCCTTGCAGGCCAAGGGACTCTCAAGAGTCTTCTC
>SJYQ01027123.1:154416-167420 GCA_006410935.1 Redunca redunca
GTCATGTATGGATGTGAGAGTTGGACTGTGAAGAAGACAGAGCGCCGAAGAATTGATGCTTTCAAACTGTGGTGTTGAAGAAGATTCTTGCGAGTCCCTTGGACTGCAAGGAGATCCAACCAGTCCATTCTGAAGGAGATCAGTCCTGTGATTTCTTTGGGAGGAATGATGCTAAAGCTGAAACTCCAGTACTTTGGCCACCTCATGCGAAGAGTTGACTCACTGGAAAAGACTCTGATGCTGGGAGGGATTGGGGGCAGGAGGCGAAGGGGACAACAGAGGATGAGATGGCTGGATGGCATCAATGACTTGATGGACGCGAGTCTGAGTGAACTCCGGGAGTTGGTGATGGACAAGGAGGCCTGGCGTGCTGCGATTCATGGGGTCACAAAGAGTCGGACACGACTGAGCAACTGGACTGAATCTGTTGCAGATGGTGACTGCAGCCATGAAATTAAAAGACGTTTACTTCTTGGAAGGAAAGTTATGACCAACCTAGATAGCATATTCAAAAGCAGGGACATTCCTTTGCCAACAAAGGTCCGTCTAGTCAAGGCTATGGTTTTTCCAGTGGTCATGTATGGATGTGAGAGTTGGACTATAAAGAAAGCTGAGTGCCAAAGAATTGATGCTTTTGAACTGTGGTGTTGGAGAAGACTCTTGAGAGTCCCTTGGACTGCAAGGAGATCCAGTCAGTCCATTCTAAAGGAGATCAGCCCTGGGGTTTCTTTGGAAGGACTGATGCTAAAGCTGAAACTCCAGTACTTTGGCCACCTCATGAGAAGAGTTGGCTCATTGGAAAAGACCCTGATGCTAGGAAGGATTGGGGGCAGGAGGAGAAGGGGACGACAGAGGATGAGATGGCTGGATGGCATCACCGGCTCGATGGACATGGGTTTGGGTGGACTCTGGGAGTTGGTGATGGACAGGGAGGCCTGGCGTGCTGCAGTCCATGGGGTTGCAAACAGTAGGACATGACTGAGCGACTGAACTGAAACTGAATCTGTGTTCTATGGTTATGGATTTATTCATTCTGAATATTTTTTATAAGTGGAATGATACAATATGTGATATTTTATATCTGGCTTCTTTAACTTAGCATAATGCTTTGGAAGAATAGCATACATTGGTACTTCATTCCTTTCAATAGCTGAATAATACCCACTTAATGTATATACCTGGGCTTCCCAGGTAGCGCAGTTGGTATAGAATCCTCCAGCCAATGCAGGAGTCGTAAGAGACGCAGGTTCAGTCCCTGGGCTGGGAAGATCACCTGAAGGAGGAAAGGGCAACCCACTCCAGTATTCTTGCCTAGAAAATTCCGTGGACAGAGGAGCCTTGTGGGCTATAGTCCATGGGGGTCACAAAAAGTTGGAGACAACTAACAAGGACTAGGAATGTGTATACCACAATTTGCTTTTTAACTTGTTGATGAGCCTTTGGGCTGTTTCTACCTTTTGACTTTTGTAAATAGTGTGTACACTATTTACATGTGTGTACATGTTCTTGTTTGAGGACCTGTTTTCAGTTATTTTGGGTATATACCCAGATGTGGAATTGCAAGTCTATCAAACTGTTTCCACAGTGACTGAAGCCTTATACATTACTCGCCACTCTAGAGGGTGTGAAGAGGTACTTTGTTGTGATTTTGATTTGCATTTGCTTAGTGACTAATTAACTCAACATTTAAAAAACTAAGATCATGGCATACAGTCCCATTGCTCCATGGCAAATAATTGGGGAAACAATGGAAACAGTGACAGTCTTTATTTTCTTGGGCTCCAAAATAACTGTAGATGCTGACTGCAGCCTTGAAATTATGATACTTGCTCATGGGAAGAAAAGCTATGATAAACCTAGACAGCATATTAAAAAGCAGAGACATTTCTTTGCCAACAAAGGTTCATCTAGTCAAAACTACAGTTTTTCCAGTAGTCATGTACAGATGTGAGAGTTAGACCATAAAGAAAACTGAGCACTGAAGAATTGATGCTTTTGAACTGTGGTGTTGGAGAAGACTCTTGAGAGTTCCTTGGACTGCAAGGAGATCCAACCAGCCCATCCTAAAGGAAATCAGTCCTGAATATTCACTGGAAGGACTGATGCTGAAGCTGAAGCTCCAATACTTTGGCCACCTGATGAGAAGAACTGACTCATTTGAAAAGACCCTGATTTTGGGAAAGATTGAAGGCAGGAGGAGAAGGGATGACAGAAGATGAGATGGTTGGATGGCATCACCAACTCAATGGACGTGAGTTTGAGTAAACTTTGGGAGTTGGTGGTGGACAGGGAGGCCTGGCGTGCTGCAGTCCATGGGGTCACAAGAGTCAGACACGACTGAGCAACTGAACTGAATTGAACTAGTGACTAATAATGTTTCATGTCTCTTCAAGCATTTGTGTAATTTCATCCTAAACTTTAGGTACAGGGCAAGGGGTCTGTTTGGTATGGCATATATAGCAGAGGTCACGGATAAGCCAAATTACTGACCCCCTTGAGTCCTTAGGGCTACCCGTGGACACTTTGGATGGCCAGAGTCTCTGGGGTCATTTATCTCAGGTGTGAGCAGACCCTTCCACTTTCTCTGTCTGTGTGTGTGTGTGTGCCAGCATATGAATAATTTGGGGAGTACTGGTTGTGGGGGTGTAGGAAACCAGAGTCGTCTTGAGCTGTCTCAGTTAATGGGACAACAGATGGACTCTCAGCTGCTGTATAGCATTGTAATTTAATTTTTTTTCACAAATTATAACAGAACTTTCTGTAATGTCTCACTAAGAATAGCCATTCTTAGATTGTGTTCTTAAAATAGGGCTGTATATTAATGTAATATACAGACTTTTCTAAAAAGTTAGAAAAGTCTAGTGATAAAGTAATCATGGCAAGTCACTGAACTTTGGACAATTTTAATTTTCAAAACGGCATACAACATATGGATACTTAAATAATAAAATGCAAAGCGCTGTGTATTTGTTCTATATGATGACTTATGGGGGATAGGTGTTTGAGATTAAATCCCAATTCTAGGCAGGGTGAGGATCATCCATCTAAAGTTAACATTGTTGTTCAGTTGCCCAGTCATGTCTGACTCTTTGCAGCTTCACTGACTGCAGCACGCCAGGCCTCCCTCTATTCAGTTTGGTCGCTTACTCAGTCATGTCTGACTGTTTGCGACCCCATGGACTGCAGCACGCCAGGCCTCCCTGTCCATCACCAACTCCCAGAGCTTGCTCAAACTCATGTCCATTGAGATGCCATCCAACCATCTCATCTTCTGTCATCCCTTCTCCTCCTGCCTTCAATCTTTCCCACCATCAGGGTCTTTTCAAATGAGTCAGTTCTTCTCATCAGGTGGCCAAAGTATTGGAGCTTCAGCTTCAGCATCAGTCCTTCCAGTGAATATTCAGGACTGATCTCCTTTAGGATGGACTGGTTGGATCTCTCTTCAGTCCAAGGGACTCTCAAGAGTCTTCTCCAATACCACAGTTCAAAAGCATCAATTCTTTGGTGCTCAGCTTTCTTTATGGTCCGACTCTCAACATCTGTACATGACTACTGGAAAAGCCGCATCTTCGACTAGATGAACCTTTGCTGGCAAAGTAATGTCTCTGCTTTTTAATATGCTGTCTAGGTTTATCATAGCTTTTCTTCCCAGGAACAAGTATCTTAATTTCATGGCTGCAGTCAGCATCTGCAGTTATTTTGGAGCCCAAGAAAATAAAGTCTGTCAATGTTTCCATTGTTTCCCCATCTATCTGCCTTGAAGTGATGGGACTGGATGCCATGATCTTCGTTTTTTCGAATTTTGAGTCTCAAGCCAGCCTCTTTTTTTTTTTTTTTTGTATTTCAGTAGATATTTCAGTAGTTTAGCTTAACAAATATTTTATATACTTGGTGCTTAATTAATAGTACTGTCTTCGAGTAGCATTGAGAATTATAATTCATTGGGTTCACAACATAACACCTTATTTAGAGTTACATAGAAGAACATTTGGTTGCATTTCGAAGTCCTTCTGAAGCTCCCTCTGACAGGGACTAGATGTTATCATGTCTGGCTTCTGGGCAGTAAGTGAAGGATGTGGAACTGGATGATCTTGGTGATGGAGAAACCACCGAGCCCAGCCCTTCAAGTCAGTCTCCGGCCTAATCCACTCCTGGAGGACAGATAGGAAGGGTTGGTGTTAGCTTTCACAAATCGATGGAAACATTATCTGAAACAAAATTTGGACGTCTTAACATCAAGGGTCATGTTGATCAAGTTAACCCACCTTTCACGTTCTTTTGGGTCTTACTGCAAAGCTCTTTTCCCCATCTAGGACATTTCTGTGCTCAGAGAAAATAGAAAACTTCCCCTCCTCAAATGGGGCCATGTCAGGCTAATTATATCAGATTAAAATGAACATTGTCTCCTTTAAAAAAAAAGTACACAACGTGAGAGTTGCAAGTTCAGTTTTGTTTGGGGCAAAATAAGGGATAATAGCCCAGGAAACAGCACCTCAGATAGCTCTGAGAGACTGCTCCAAAGAGGCAGAGGGAGAAAGGTCAGAATATATGATTTTTGGTGAAGGTAGAATGCATGCAATCAGACAACAAATATTTCTCCAGAAGGTTTCTACTAGTCTCGTGAAGCCTTTGCTAGTCATAAGGAACAGTCATCACCATGAAGGATTTTAGTGCTTTTCTAGATATGAGGAGATAAGATAAAAAATTGGGCTCATAAAATCAGCTGCTATCTGAAGACCTGTCCTGCCAGTTTTTCTCGAGCATAGGGAGCCTCATTTCTGCTCTCCACCCTGAGCTCCTTCAGGGAGTGTCGAAGATCAGCAGCCTCCGATCTAATCTAATAGCAGCACACGATCTAATCCTTCTAGAGGTGGATGGCATGCACCCCTGGCAAGTCCAATTTGTAGTTGACAACATCATAGACAATCTGTGGTCAGTGCAATATAGAAGATAAAGATTAGTGCAGAAAACAGTGGGAAGTGTCTCAGCAAGGCAATTGGCAGCCTGATTGGTAACCTGGCACTATGGATGCAGAAACCCAACCCTCCGACAGCCTCTTCTCTTAGCCCTGGCTCGGAGCCCTTCAAAATTCAGAACTGTGGGAAACGGACATTCCAGTTCTAGAACCACCCTAGTATCAGTATGAGCCCAGGAAACATATAGCATTTAGGAAGAGTCAGTGCCAGTCACAGCCAGGAAGGGAACTCTATTGGGCAAAATGTATTTAAGATAAAAAAAATTCTAACTATCTACAGGGTGACTTGCACCAAGGAATGTTTAGAGGTAGAAGATCTGCTTTTTCTTAAGACAAATTGCAAAAGACAGGAATCTCCCACAGGAGCTGAACATGTCCGCACGCCTTCCCGAACACAACTTCCTTGCATCTCTTAATTATGCTGTTTTACTGAAGAAATTAAGTTATACTGTTTAGTCATTAGCTAAGTAATAGTATGCATGAATATGACGTAAAACTTGGCTTCTGGAGAATATCTGCAAATAAATAATAAATCTTCTTGTGAAACAAATGCTAGAATATTATTACCTGCTTTAATGGCCTTTTGTCCTAGAACAAATCTCATAAGAACCCATGATCAGAAGAAAAATATGGCAATGTAAAAAGAAATAAAACAACAAAAGTATCAAAAACAAAACCCTTATTTATAGCATCATTTTGTACTATCACAAGAACATTCACTTAAAAATCAAATATCTTACCCGATGGCAGAAACAATTTTATAAGTCATAAGGAACATCTTGTTATGAACATTTTCTACTTGCAGTAGAATGGAAGAAATTGAAGTACAGTGAAATCAAAAGGTCAAATTGTCCATGTGATGTCTGCTAAATCCATGTATTTGCATTAGCTCAAATATATGAAACATCAGTAGCTGCTGACCTTGAGTTTAGAAATAGCCAGTGATGGATGTTTAGGAAATGAGGATACCAGGAAAATTATTTAAAATATGGATAATAAAGATATTTGCATTGTGACGAGGAAGAGAAAAACAACCAAGGCTTCCTGTGAATGAGGTGCTGTGTGCATAATTTTAATTTTGAGGGCCTACAATGGGTCAGGCAGTTTTAGGAACTGGGCATTTACTAGTGAACAGTAGTGAAATAGCCCCTGCTTTCAGGGAGCCTATGTTCTGCTGGAGGTAGGGAGTAGATTATGGAGACAGTGTATGATAATATGTCAGTTTATGCAGTATTTTGGAATGGAAAGTGCTGTGGAAGAAGAGAAGAAAGAGCAGTTTGGAATGGGATGGGATGGTAATGGGAAGAGGTGGGCAGGGTAGTTCAGGTTATATTTATGTGCTGGGATCTTGGGAACACATCACAGAGGTGACCCCAGAGCCAAGACTTGGCATCAGGAGTTGGCCACATGAAAACCTGGGAGAGAAAGAATGTTCCCAGCAAAGGCAGCAGCAAGTGCAAAGAGCAAAAACAGAAAAGACCTGGGGGCAGGCAAGTGCAGTACATACCTTGGAACCATGCGAAAAATGCTGGCTTAAAAAAAAAAAAAGTGTTTATTTGGATCGTCCATCTTTCTTTCGGCACGTGCAGCATGTGAACTCTCAGTTGTGGTGCAAGGAATCTAGTTTCCAGACCGGGAATCGAACTCGGGCCCCCTATATTAAGAGAACAGAGTCTTAGCCAGTGGACCACCAGGGAGGTCCCAAAATTCTAGCCTTTTGTCTAAGACAAGTTGGGAGGCACTGGGGGAGTTGAAACCGAAGAGCAGCTTGATCTGGCTTCTATCTGAGGACGATCACCCAGGTGGCTGTGCGGCTTGCTGCTGCTGCTGCTAAGTCGCTTCAGTCGTGTCCAACTCTGTGCGACCCCAGAGAGAGCAGCCCACCAGGCTCCCCCGTCCCTGGGACTCTCCAGGCAAGAACACTGGAGAGGGTTGCCATTTCCTTCTCCAATGCATGAAAGTGAAAAGCAAAAGTGAAGTCGCTCAGTCGTGTCCGACTCTTAGCGACCCCATGGACTGCAGCCCACCAGGCTCCTCCATCCATGGGATTTTCCAGACAAGAGTACTGGAGTGGGGTGCCACTGCTGCCTGGACAAGGGCAACATTCAGGCGACCGGGTTGAAGTACTGCAGGGGAGACAGGAGGCGGCAAAGACCAGGGAAGAGGCAGCGGGGCACGAGAAGCACTCTGATTCTGGAAGCACCAATAAGGCACGTTTCCTCAGACCACAGGTGTCACGGACTCCCCTCCTGTTTCTGGCGCTAATAAACTGAGACCAAGCAGGGCAAACCTCCTCTGCAGAACTGCTGAAAGAAACTCATCTTCTAACGTTAGTGTAACCAGGAAAAACTTCCATGATTTTAGTAAGCATTTACCCTTCTGAGAAATGAACAATGTTTGGTTAATGCAGCCTTCCTAATGAAGACCAGTTTTATTTCTTAAATTATTTAAAATATTTTTTGTTTTCATTTTCGTGCCTCTGAATTAGTTACTGTGTATCTAGTGAGGTGAAGACTCCTGGTCTTTACCTAAGAAATTGTTTGGGGTAATCTAGGTTCCAGAGTTTATTTTTATCAGTTTGAGGGTTTTATGTCAGTCATTGCTGTTGTTGCTTAGTTGTATCTGACTCTTTGCAACCCTGTGGACTGTAGCCCACCAGGCTTCTCTGTCCATGGGATTTCCCAGGCAAGACTACTGGAGTGGGTTGCCATTTCCTTCTCCAGGAGATCTTCCTGACCCAGGGATCGAACCCACATCTCCTGCCTTGGCAAGCAGATTCTTTACTGCCAAGCCACCAGGGAAGCCACATATTGGTCATATAAATCATTTATTTTCCAAATATCTACTTGATTTCATACTATTTAGAAGCCACAGTAGTTATAAGGGGGAAATCTCTTTTTATTATTCATGTTAAGAGCAAAATGACCATGAAAGGAATATTTTACTTCAAAATATTATCTCACCAATTCCACCAGGATCATAAGATCAGTAAGGTTACAATGAAAAATGATGGTTGCCATTGCTATACCTTTTATCATTTTCCTTTATATTTGCTCACGTGAAGTCCACGAGGGGATTTTGGGCTCAGATTTATGTGAGAACTAAGAGTTTTCTTTAAAGAGAAAAGTAAGGATGATTTTGAATCATACTTGTTTTGTTGGATTCCCCCCCAAAAAGCCTGTTTTTACCTTAAGAGCAAGATTTCTTTCTTGCAATTCATATTTTATTCAAAAGGCCCAGGCTCCTAGAAGTTTAATAAAACACCAGTTCTCATAGGCATAACTTCTATATACAAGATTTTGCTGTACCAGCTTCCTCCCATTCTTTGAAATCATTAGGTTCAGAGACAGTCCACAGATACTGGGAGGAATCACTGATTGTGATGTGAATAATAAACACAGTCTGGCAACACGAACTCGTCTGTGCTGACCAGAAGCGAGACGAGGATGCCCTTCTTAAGGAGATCAAGGCCCAGTGGTCAGGAAGTTGAGTACTGGAGTCAAATAGAGCTGCATTCAAATCTCAGCTCAGCTATTTACTAGCTCTTTATTGTGGTTGCATTTTTAAAAATTAATTAATTAATTTTAATTGGAGGCTAACTACTTTACAGTATTGTAGTGGTTTTTGCCATACATTGACATGAATCAGCCATGGGCATACACGTGTTCCCCATCCTGAACCCTCCCTCCCACCTCCCTCCCATCCCACCCCTCAGGGTCATCCCAGTGCACCAGCCCTGAGCATCCTGTCTCATGCATTGAACCTGGACTGGCGATCTGTTTCACATATGATAATATACATGTTTCAATGCTATTCGCTCAAATCATCCCACCCTTGCCTTCTCCCACAGAGTCCAAAAGACTGTTCTTTACATCTGTGGCTCTTTTGCTGTCTTGCATATAAGGGTCATCATTACCATCTTTCTAAATTCCATATATATGCATTAGTATACTGTATTGGTGTTTTTCTTTCTGACTTACTTCACTCTGTATAATAGGCTCCAGTTTCATCCACCTCATTAGAACTGATTCAAATGCATTCTTTCTGATGGCCGAGTAATATGCCGTTGCGTATATGTACCACCACAACTTACTTGGCCATTCGTCTGCTGATGGACATCTAGGTTGCTTCATGGTTGCATTTCTTAGCTTCCAGTTTTTAATCTGGTAGCGGCCTACCTGTGGTGCAAAGTGGGGAAACGACATAAATATCAGGACCTTACCCTGATGTTTAAGGAAAGAAGGGCAAGCACTTGATCTTAAACCATGATCTGGGTGCTTAGTGCTACTTAGGTTCCCACCTTGGGCTTTCTCTGCAGACTGAGCTGGGGGTACAGCTGTACATACATTCGAACAGGTACATGTTTGTGGGCACATGTCTGTGTGTGTACATACATATCTTGCACATAATTTCACTGTTTGCACTTACATGGACACCTGGGCTCATTTTAGCAGGATTTCTGTTGTGATCTTCAGGCCTTTTTTGCATGTTGTTTTTGGCTGCTAAGTCATGCCCGACTCTATGCAACCTCATGGACTATAGCCTGTCTTATAGACCTTTTTGCAGGATATTACAGCAAATGTCCAGATAACAGAGAGTTCAGTTAGCAAAGGATGAGGAGGTATCTGGTACATAATAAGCATCAGATAACCAATTTTTATTATTTATTATAAGCATGGCTGGTGTTGATTCCCTCTTTGTCCTTTGTGGGCATACCTGCATGCATGCTAAGTCACTTCAGTCATATCCAACTCTTTGTGACCCCATGAACTGTAGCCGACAGACTCCTCTCTTAATGGGATTCTCCAGGCAAGAATACTGGAGTGGGTTGCCATGCCCTCCTCCAGGGGATTTTCCCAACCCAGGGATCAAACCCGCGTCTCTTATGTCTCCAGCATTGGCAGGTGGGTTCTTTACCACTAGTGCCACCTGGAAAATCCTCTGTCCTTGGAGCTGAAGCAAATAATTGGAAGGCTGTGATTAATGATAAGAAGAGTTACAAGTCAAACAGTTATAGAATGGAATTTCTGACGTCCTTCTGTGTCCCTGCCGCAGACGTCATTATCTATGTGAAAAAGAGGGATTATAGATGTATATCCAGTATGCTTAAACCTCAGATCCTCTTTTCTCTTTTTTTGGCCATAGCACCCAGCTTGGGGATCAGTAGATCCCAAACATCAGTAGATCCCAGGCCCTTTGCTGTGGAAGAACAGAATCCTAACCACTGGACCACCAGGGAAGTCTCTCTGCTTTTGTTTTAAAACAAGTTGTGATTTCAGTCTGGGCAGTGAATTGGCATTCTCCTTGCTGAATATAAACCTGTTAATGGGCAAATTTTCCTGGGGCTTATCACTATATGGAGTATTGTCAGACCTTTGATAAGTTTCTCTGAATAGGAAATTGGCCACTGCAAGCCTAAATATTATTTTACTATATTATTTATTAAACTAATACTTCTGTGCTTAGTCGCTCAGTCATCTCCGACTCTTTGCAACCCCATGGACTGTAGCCCACCAGGTTCCTCTGTCAAGGGGATTCTCCAGACAAGAATACTGGAGTGTGTTGCCATGCCCTATTACCTAAAAAGGACATTAAGGTAAAGTGAAAATGACTTACATGCTGTCAGAAGTAATGTCTCAAACTCATGCTGTTGATGAACCTGCTATTCATCAGTAAGTCACCAGCTCACAGATATCAATTTTTTTATAATCTACTCATAAATCAGTTTGATGGATTATTTCCTTATAATGAGCAGAATATTGTGCTTATCAGAGACAGTTAAGTTAACCATTAACCTAGGGGTCATGAAAATTTAATTTAGAATGAGTTGACGGCTGTCAAGAGGCAGGTTAGGTGGTCTGGTAGTCCCATCTCTTTAAGAATTTTCCACAGTTTGTTGTGGTCCACACAGTCAAAGGCTTTGGCATAGTCAATAAAGCAGAAATAGATGTTTTTCTGGAACTCTCTTGCTTTTTTGATGATCCAACAGATGTTGGCAATTTGATCTCTGTTTCCTCCGCCTTTTCTAAAACCAGCTTGAACATCTGGAAGTTCACGGTTCATGTATTGCTGAAGCCTGGCTTGAAGAATTTTAAGCATCACTTTACTAGCGTATGAGATGAGTGCAATTGTGTGGTAGTTTGAGCATTCTTTTGCATTGCCCTTCTTTGGGATTGGAATGAAAACTGACCTTTTCCTGTCCTGTGGCCACTGCTGAGTTTTCCAAATTTGCTGGCACATTGAGTGCAGCACTTTCACAGCATCATCTTTCAGGATTTGAAAGAGCTCAACTGGAATTCCATCACCTCCACTAGCTTTGTTCGTAGTGATGCTTCCTAAGGCCCACTTGACTTTGCATTCCAGGATGTCTGGCTCTAGGTGAGTGATCACATCATCATGGTTATCTGGGTCATGAAGATCTTTTTTTATATAGTTCTTTTGTGTATGCTTACCACCTCTTCTTAATATCTTCTGCTTCTGTTAGGTCCATACCATTTCTGTCCTTTACTGTGCCCATCTAAGCATGAAATGTTTCCTTAGTATCTCTAATTTTCTTGAAGAGATCTCTAGTCTTTCCCATACTATTGTTGTCTGAAGCAATAGTTAGAACTGGACATGGAACAGTTGTTTGGACTGTTGGACAACAACAGTTTCAAATAGGGAAATGAGTAGATCAAGGCTGTGTATTGTCACCCTGCTTATTTAACTTATATTCAGAATACATCATGTGAAATGCCAGGCTGGATGAAGCACAAGTGGGAATCAAGATTGCCGGGAGAAATACCAATAACCTCAGATATGCAGATGACACCACACTTATGGCAGAAAGTGAAGAAGAACTAGAGCCTCTTGATGAAAGTGAAAGAGGAGAGTGAAAAAGTTGACTTAAAACTCAGTATTCAGAAAACCAAGATCATGGCATCCAGTCCCATCATTTCATGGCAAATAGGGAAACAGTGGAAACATTGACAGACTTTATTTTGGGGGGCTCCAAAATCACTGCAGATGGTGACTGCAGCCATGAAATTAAAAGACGCTTGCTCCTTGGAAGAAAAGTTATGACCAACCTAGACAGCATATTAAAAAGCAGAAACACTACTTTGCCAATAAAGGTTCGTCTAGTCAAGGCTATGGTTTTTCCAGTAGTCGTGTGTGGATTTGGGAGTTGGACTATAAAAAAAGCTGAGTACCGAAGAACAAATGCTTTTGACCTGTGGTGTTGGAAAAGACTCTTGAGAGTCCCTTGGACTGCATGAAGATCAGACCAGTCAATCCTAAAGGAAATCAGTCCTGAATATTCATTGGAGGGACGACGCTGAAGCTGAAACTCCAATACTTCGGCCACTTGATGCGAAGACCCGACTCATTGGAAAAGACCCTGATGCTGGGAAAGATTGAAAGCGGGAGGAGAAGGGGACGACAGAGGATGAGATGGTTGGATGGCATCACCAATGCAATGGACATGAGTTTGAGTAAACTCTGGGAGTTGGTGATGGACAGGGAGGCCTGGCGTGCTGCAGTCCATGGGGTCACAAAGAGTTGGACACGACTGAGCGACTGAGCTGAACTGCCTGACAGCTGTCGTGTGGGCCTTTGTTACTTTGTTAGACACAAAACTTGCTGATTTTTCTCTAATCCTACTGTGAGGTAATACAAAAACATGTTTTTAGGTCTCTGCCCCACTTCCTGGCACAGAGGTCCTAAAACTCTTGCAATTTCCTAGTGATCAGAGCACTGGGAGCACTTTCTGTTCTAGTATTTGGTCTTTGAGCCCCTGTCCTGACAGGTTTCCTCAATCCCTTGGAATTTCCTGGGTGATAATAGTGTCCTTTGTTCTAATGAGGTGACTCTTGATGGGTTCCCGAATGGGGGCTAGTTACCAGAAAGACCAACAAGCCAGGATTAGAATCTTAGGATCTGCAGCACCATCCCCTTCTCCAGCGAGGGAAGAGGGGCTGCAAAGGGAGTTGATGATTGATCATCCCTATGGGAGAAAACCTTCCACAAAATCCCGGGGCGGGGGGGGGGG